>VDFB02365664.1:0-118344 GCA_007258455.2 Sequoia sempervirens | reverse complement strand
TCTCCATCTCTCTCTCCCCCCTCTCTCTCTCCCCCTCTCTTTCAATTCTTTCTCTCTCTCACTCTCTTTATCCCTCTCACTCCAACCCCTTCTCTCCCAATCCCTCTCTCTTAAACTCTCACTTCCACCCTCTCTCCCTCTCTCCAAACTCACTCACTCACTCTATCTCTCTATCTATCTCTCCCACTCCCTCTCCCCCTCCCTCTCCCTCTCCCACCCTACCTAGACAACTCTAGATATCTCTCTCTTAAAATTCTCCGTCCCTCTAAAGACATACATAAATACATACATACAAGCATAATACATATGTACATACAATTGTACATACATACAAGCATACATGTACATGCATAGATACAATCTTACATACAAGTAGGAATACATACAATATACATGCATTGATATATATAGGCATACATGCATACATACATACATGACATACAAGCATATATGTTCATACAAACATACAAATATATAAACATACATTCAATAGAGTGACATTTAACATAAAACAAGACATACAGCAAGCACGTTATACCAAACTCATGTTATGTCTTGCTAGACATGCTCCCCACAAACAAAAAAAACCATGTCAAAACTAAGATATCACATGAGCGCGTTATCACGCGAGCACATTATAACGCGAGCATGTTATAACACGAGATCGCTATAACATGAGCTCGCTATAATGTGAGCTCATTATGATGCGAGCTCATTATAATGTGAGCTCATTATAACGCCAACTTGTTATAAGGCGAGCTCATTATAACACAAGCTAGTTATAATGCGAGCATGTTATAATGTGAGCATGTTATAACGCAAGATCATTATAACGCGTTGAGTTCATTATAATGGGAGCTCATTATAATGGGAGCATGTTATAACACAAGCTCGTTATAACGGGAGCACGTTATAACGCGAGCTCGTTATAACGCGAGCTCGTTATAACAGGAGCACGTTATAACGTGATCACGTTATAACGCGAGCTCGTTATAACGCGATCACGTTATAATGCAAGCTCGTTATAACGCGATCACGTTATAACGCGAGCTCGTTATAACGCGAGCTCGTTATAACGCGATCACGTTATAACGCGAGCTCGTTATAAAGCGATCACGTTATAAGGCGAGCTCGTTATAACGCGAGCTCGTTATAATGCAAGCTCGTTATAGTGTGAGCTCATTATAACATGAGCTCATTATAACACGAGCTCATTATAACAAGAGCTCATTATAACATGAGCTCGTTATAATGTGAGCTCGTTATAACATGAGCACGTTATAACACAAACACGTTATAACACAAGCACGTTATAACCCAGTAATGTTATAATGCGGGAACATTATAATGTGAGAACGTTATAACGCGAGCACATTATAACGCGAGCTCGTTATAATGATAGCACATTATAGCACGAGATCGTTATAACACAAGCTTGTTATAATGTGAGCACATTCTAACATGGGATCATTATAATGTGAGCACATTATAACATGAGATCATTATAATGTGAGCACATTATAACATGAGATCATTATAATGTGAGCACATTATAACACGAGCACATTATAATGTGAGCTTGTTATAACACAAGCTTGTTATAACGTGAGCACATTATAACACGAGCTCGTTATATCTTTCTTTGGGAATCTCCAAGCCTTGGGATTGGTATTTTCCTTGGAATACCAACCCAAAGGCTTGGAGGGAATTCCCAATGACCAAAGAAGTGCTTTTGCAAATTCTACAATATTTCATATAATCGGGTTCCTGGTCACCGTCAGAATTGCACATGGATCAATATCAAACAAATCGAATGTCTGGGTAATGTTAGGTTCTCTCTTAGCAATCCAACGATGTAATTTTTTTCACTTTCTGACAATGTTAAGCAGGTTTCATCCATAATTTCTTTTGGTTTTATGTCTTTTTTTGGCAAAAAGTAGTGTTAGGTATTTTTTTCGTTATAAATTAACTGTTCACCAAAATTTCAACTAAATTACATTTTTAGAAACTAGACTCCATTCTACAATTTTTTTAAAAAAAAATCAATTAGTTTTCAAATTTGGTAGGGGTAGCACAACCAAAATTCTATTTTTCAAGAAGTTTCCACTTCGAAAATTAGTAAAAAAAAAATATTCATTAAAAAATTATTAGAAAATCATGCATCAACTACATACTGTTAGCTAACTTCTGACTGTAGTGATTTTAAAAATACTAAAAAAAAGTTCACTATACTAGGGTCATACAAGAGTTGGTATTTTATGTTTTTCTAACAAAAAGAACACCAATTTATATACATCCCTCATTTGAACCCCTTAATCTCAACCATTTTCAAAATAAATTAATATTTTAGAAAGTAGACTTGGATTAGTTCGATCCTTATTTTTGTTCCATCTCAAAATTTTGAGTGTAACTATCCTCAATTTCACATACAAGGTCAGTATTTCCTAATTTCAGAAAAAAGGTTGCCACTTAAGCCCCTTTTGGGAACCATATTGGTGCACTTACCCTGGGTGCACACAATTTTATGTATCTACCTACAACTCACTAGGATTTTATAGATATTTTTCATCTATTACAATATTTCCAACATTCTTCTCCTTAATAGCATATTTAACAAAATTGGTGAGAACTGTTCTAAACTATCCATCAGGCAGAGGTTGTGCAGCATGAATTTTGAATCCCAATGCTTCATAGTCTTCCATTAATTCCTGAAACAATGGGAATAGGGTGCCCCACCTTTTGGGAGATGGAGCATAAGGATTAGGACCTATTCCACTTAGTTTCACTCAAAGAAAATATAGAGATCTCAATCCAAGGATGTAATTTAAAGGAAAGAGATCTTGCAATAGGGTGTCCTAGGGTCTGATTAGAGACTAAAGAGGGGTTCAACACCAAGGTAGGGCTTGGAAGTAATAGTAATATGCAAGACCTAATTATTAAACCTAACGACACATGAAAAACTTGAATAAAAGAACTAAAAATGCATATAAATCAAAACAGAAAGTTAAGAAACCAAAAATGTGCACCTAGAAATCTATAGAGGCATGAAGCAAGATCTGAAATGCTAAAAAAGATGGATTTACGGCACACTGGGACTCATACACCAATTTTGGCCTACCAGTCCTAGTGTAGGATTTTTGGACTGGAATAGGGATTTGGTAGTGTAGACTCAAAATCTTTAGAAATCTAGAAATTTTCTTGTAGTGGGACTCATACTCCACTTCTAGCATATTATTCACATTATGCCTTTTCATAAATTCATAGTCCAGATCTACTCTCCAATTTGTACTCTATCTCCCTGATCTTATTTTTGGATCTAAACCTATAACTAGACCTGCAAAACAAAATGAAGTGTTGATTTATTTATGGGGGGTTTTCCTCAGTCAAACCCCTAGTTTGGTAGTTAAACCTTGATAGAAAAAATGGATCGGGAATGTAAATGTGAACATAAACCCTAACCTTAAGTGTATCTAATAATAGGAAATCTAAAATGCAATGCAACCTTATTCTAATGTGCTAGAATGAGATGCATAAATGAAGTATGAAGATGAGTGACTCACTTTGGGAGATCCTTATTCACCCTAATAAGTCATAACAAGACATGTACCTTCCTTAGGTTGAAAAGAGAGTGATAATGGAGGATGGAATCACTTAAGAAAAAAGTCATTAGGCTTGGCTTGATGGCTAGTTGCATCTCCCCAACCTAGAATTTATCATTATTCACCATAGACAACCATAATCAATCCTTGGCAATGATAGATCTTCAATAAAACGGGCTTTAAGACCTACAAAAACACTATAATGATGCCCTAAGACTTCAACTTTGCTTGCTACTTACTCTTGAATGCTCTTCTGAAAGAATGCTTGAGTGCTTGTAGATTCTTAGACCTTGAATTGCTTTTTTCTACATTGAAATAATGATTCAGAAGCTTGTTTATATATGCATTACACCTAATTTACCATTATTAAGATCTCAAAAGCTTATATCAACACAAATTTTGAATTAAAAACTTGAATTTCTTGCTCAAACCCTAAAAATGGGCCACACGGGACTCATACGCCACTTGTGGTGTATGGGAGCCACCTAGGGGGACTCATATGCCAAAAGTGGCGTATGATTCCCACCCAATATTTTCGGGGTGGGCCAATGATGCCAGGTTGTTAGAATAATTGATGCTTTTGTTGATTTTGTTGGGATTTTAGTTGAAATAAGCCTCAAGATCAAAAATAAAGGGTCTTAGGGACCTATTATTGATTATTTAAAGGGTATTCAATGCAAGGGTAACAAAATAGGTCCAAATTAGGTAAGAAATTGTACTATCTGGGTAAACCCACAAAATTGGTTTACAATTCCAGTGAGGAAGGAAAATTGACAAATATGCCCCTATAAACAAAGGTTTTGGCAAACCAAATGCTCTCTTGCACTTCTAGGGTTTTTCACCTAAAAGGAGAGAGATGGGCCAAAATGCTAATGTCTACACTCAAGATTAATGTATGGATAGATGCATTATATATAAATGTAATGTCTAAAGTGCAATAAGCTGAATGAAACATGATTTAATGATGTAAAACCTAAGAAATGCAAAGTGATGGAAAACATGTTGCGATATGCACACATGAAACCAAAAAGCTAGAAATGCAAATAAATGATGAAATAAAACTGTGAAACAAAATGTATGCACCTGGGAGATGAAGAGGAGCTAACTGAGGATTGTAGAAATTTCAAAAACTCTAGAAATTCTTATTTTTAAGCTTGACGGGACACTTGTTCCAATCTAGGTGACTTAGTCTCAGATCGGGGAAGCTGACTAGAAACCAATTTCTACCAAATGGGTATATGTATCTACAAAAATCACTGAAAATCAGGTCTAGTGGGACTAATTCACCCAAGATGGTGACTTATTCCACTTCTAAATCTCTAAAAATTCAGAAGTGGAAACAAATACTCTAGGTCTGCACTTTGGTTTCCTACAAGTGTCTGCTTATGAAACTCTAATTTCCAAACCTAAAAATGAGTTTTTGTTGATATTTTGATTTTTTGAATGAAGAGAAGACTTGAGAAACCTTGCAACTTGATCTCCAATGATTTTTGAGCTTTCAAGAGTCCTAAATCTACAAACACACAAGAAGAGAAGAAGAAATGTTGAATGTTAGGAAATGGGGGTTTGCCTTGGTCAAACCCCTTTTAGGTAATTAAACCAAAATGATGAAAGAATGGAATGAAACATGGAATAATAGAGTTTATTACCTTTCCATGATGTTTGATCTTGATTTTTTGCAGCAAAACATCAAGAATCTTCCATTAAATGTCATAGGAAGCTATCTTGATGACTTGTAATGATAAAACCCTAGCTTGCTTGACTTGAGAACATGATGATAATTAGTTATGACTTAGGATGAGTTAGGAGATTTAGGAGGATGAAAATAAGGGGAAAAACCCTTATTTATACACAATTATGCCTAAATTCCTAAAAAATACCTCATCACAAGCTGACCTTAGGTCTTAAAGAATAAAAACCCAAAAGAATTTTGAATTAATTTTTTATTTTTGTGCCACATGGGACTAAGTTACCCAAGGTGGCGACTTAGTCCACCTGGTAAATTTTGAGTGGATGTCTGAGATTGATATGCATTAAATGTTATTTATCAAGTTCTTCTTCAATAATACACTTAATTAAGGCTTGTAAGCTTATAAAGGGGCCATTTAAAGCGTAAGAAAGGTGTAAATATTGATGACAAGCCTAGGGAAGTGTGAAAGTTTGTTACAAGACTTTACAACACTTTGAAATAGGTCTTGGTATGGATATTTAGGTGAATTATAACATTATGGTCCTAGAAAAGTGTGAAGATGTGTTATAACACCTTACAACACCTTTACAAGACATCAATAAATGTATTTTATTCAATTTTCAAGGGTCCAAAACCTAGTGTGGATGTGTAAAACATCTCACAACACCAAATCAAGGCCTCATTAAGTCCAATTTTTAATCAATTGTTCCCATATCAAGCAAAGCATACACTTTTTGTCAACACATTAAGCCCCCACTTTAGTGAGAGGATGAACTTGATTCAAACTCTCGCTAAAGTAGCCATTCAAGAAGAGTCCAATAATACCAATGCAAATGACAAATAATGACAAAGATCAAAGGAGGTGCAATCCCCTAGGATCTAAGATCCTAAGTCAAGACAACATAAGCATGAAAAGACACATGCAAGGTGAATTTTTTGTAGCAAGACAAGATACATGATCATATAATGGAAAGAACTAGGAAGAAGAGAAAGATGAAATAAGGTGGATCACGCCTCAATCATTTGTCCAGCTAGTTGTGGATTAGATCTAGGCTTGTTTTCTTTGGAAAGAATTGCATACTCACTTTGGGGTGACATAACTCCTAGCTTCCCATTGGGTGAGAAATCCTAGAAGGGTGAAGTACATACACTAGTTGGTATTCCCTCACGAAACACATAGGTGGCTATGGGGAAAGTCGTGCCACTAAATCGGCTTCCCGCTCAACCATATCAAAGTTATACCTCTTCATAACTTTGATAAGGCACCACAAAGAAAAATGTTGGTTTGAGCTCTATGAGGTAAGTGAAACTTCATATGCTTGACACTTAGAGACATTGTAAATGCAAGGTAGTGCAAGGAATGTTGAAAGGGATTTTGCTTAGTTAGTGCAAGGTCTCATCTTAGGAAACATTGTGCTTAGTGTTTCTAAGAGAGGATAAGTGCAAAAGAAGTATCATACTCTTGGAGGGAATCAAGCCCAATGACTCCACCAAGAAAAGGACACATTGCAAGAAGAAATAAATTGCACAGTGAAATGTGAGTGGTGATGTATGCCTCCACTTTAAAGTGGTTGTGAACACCATTACTATGAGAAATTTCTTTAAAGTAGAAGAAGAGGACATGAGAGATTACCTGGAAAGACATATGCCAAGTCATATGTTTCTGATAAGCTACGTTATGAATAAGGGTAGTATGTCACATGCGATCCAACTTAAGGCACATCATCCACATCTCAAGATTTCTCTTAGATGTTCATGAAAGGTTAATGACTAGCCAAAGGAGGAAATGACAAGTGACATATGAGAACAAGACTACATAACCCCTTGCCCCCACTGAGTGTAGGACAAGGGTGAGATAAAATGATTGATGAAAGGAAATATTAAGTAGAGGGATCAGGTGCTTCAACACAAGGAAGATCACCATTCTCCTTGAGATGGTGAATTCAGTTGGGAAAAGTTTTGGATGAAAGTGAAGATGACAAAGATAAGCCTAGGGTATTTTGGGAAGAGTATGATATATCATTGTACCTTATATGTGAAGTGTATCGATGTGTAGGAGAGAGATTGGATCCAATATCATAACAATTGTCCAAGTGAGATGAAGGGGATTTATGTGTCTTAGAAGGATTGGTTTCTTGGTAAGAACACAAATCCCTTTTAATGGTACTTATCATTTCCTTATGAGGGATGGGGGTGATGTTTCCCCTGTCACCATCATAAGTCAATGTTTTGGATGTTGAACCAAAGTGAGGGTATAAAACACATGGTTGTTTAGGGTGTGATATTGCACACTTACCCCTAAAGGAAGGTGAGAAACCACAAGTGCTACTAGGACTTGTGTTTGAAAATGATTTTTTTGTAGATGACTCTTTGGACCATGAGGGAGAGGTTTTAGAAAGTCTATTGAAAGGGGGTGCAGATTCTAATGAATCCCAGTTATCGCTAAAGAGTTTTGTTGTAGGTGAAGAATTAGCCTCAATTGGTAGAGGTTCAAGGTTTGATTTAGTAAGATTAGGGGAGTTGGAAATGGTGTGATTAGTTGATTGATAGCTTCGTTCATGGGTATCAACTGTGTATATCTTGTTATTGTATTCAAATTTCATTGTACAATGAAGGGTAGATGGGACTCCTTTCATAGAAAGAATCCATGGTCGCCCTAGGATAAGGTTGTATGTAAGGGATTCTTGCATGATATGAATAGGGATAGGAAATACTACAGGTCTGACCTCAATAGGTAATGTGATCAAGCCCAATGGTTGCCTAATAACATTGTCAAAGCATGAATATGAACATCATGAGAGTGAATGAGATTTTTTTCTATGTTGAGTTTTTGGAGGAGATCAATGCTACCAAAATTGATTTTAGATCCATTGTCTATGATATTGTGCCTAATTAAAGTGTCATTCATGATCACCTTTATCATCAAGGGATCATTCTAGTTTTGAATTGCAAGTGATGGAATTTCATATGAAGGGAATGTGATGTCTGAATGGGTAACTTGCATGGGAGAAGGGGAGGATGTTACACATTGTGATTCTAAGTAAAATTTTATCTCCTCCTTTTGTATTTCCAACATTACATTAAATAGAAATTTAACTATAGGTGATAGTTGAAGGTGTTCCCAAAAAAAAATATTAGTAGGAGTCTTTTTAAGGTCATGAACAGTAGGCACACGGTGTGGAAGAAAATTTAATGGAGTAGGAGTATTGTGTGATGATGGAGATGTTTGAGTCACTAAGTTACAACTTAGCGGTTGTGAGACATTGTTGTGAGTAGAGTGCATCATGGATTTCAAGACATCTCTAAATTTTTTTGTGTGAGTCACTAATGGAAGATGACTTAGGAAGCTCACAAAGTATAGGAGATCTCACTTGTGTCATCATAACCTAAAGAATCCTTGGAGAAGGGGGACAACTAAGATATGCATGGCCCTCATCAATCAAAGTATCATCTTCACCACTATGAGAGATATGAGGAGAAGGGAAAATGTTATGGTCATGCTTATCTATGTTGGTGTCATTGTGTTCATCAATTTCATGTTCAGTAAGAGAGGTAAGAGCAAAGAAACAATCTAGATTCTCAAAATTCTCATGAATTGGTTCTTCTAACACCATAATATCTGCTTCACCAATAGGAGAGATATTAGGAGAAGAAAAAATTTGACCGTTAGGAATGGCCATGGTTGTAATCTCTTTCATAAAAATACTCTCAAATGGAGAGGATAAGAAAGTTTTCTTAACATCTCTAAATATCTAAGGCATTAACATTGTTTGGACACAAAAAAAAAACACCTTTAACCATTTGATGCAATGTTTCAACAAGATCAACAATGTATGTGCAATGATGCCAGACATTCTTACCCAATATATGCAAGATTTGAAGAATGAATATAAGGAATAAGCAAGAATAAAAATCATTCTTAACAAGCTTATGCAAAGTTGGATGAATAGAAACATTGTGTGTGCAAAAGTGAATATTTCTTTTAGCCATGTTATGCAAAATTTTAGAAATGTAAGCATGTTGAGATCTAAGGATGCTTGTTAGCGAAATGATTTGAAAAATGACTATGTTAAATTGATGTGTTTGACCAAGATGTATAAAACAAATGTTATCGAAACTTTCCAAACTTATAGTATATGATACTAGGAGGTATAAGAAGCACATAAATGAGGTTTCTAATACCAGAACTAATATTAAAAAATTGGGAGAAGGACTAAATCTCCCAGACTAGTGACTTAGTCCCAGTAAGGGATATTTTTAGAGTTTTCAATAATTTACAGTGGATTTTGATGATTTATGTACTATATGAGGTAGACCTAATAGGAAAATATAGTTTCTCAATGATATACAATGATTGGCAATGCAAAACTGAAACCTATATGCACTTTAACTAATGCAAAAATTTGAAACCCTAGGATACAAGTTAACCAATGCAATTCTAATGCAAATTTAATGCAAGCTAGGATTAGGATGAAAATGGAATCCAAATCAGAAAATAAGATGTTTAAAAAGTAGTTCATCCAAAATGTAAAGAAAGATTTTGGCAAACCAAATGCTCTCTTGCACTTCTAGGGTTTTTCACCTAAAAGAGAGAGAAGGGCCAAAATGCTAATGTCGACACTCAATATTAATGTATGGATGGATGCAATATATCTAAATGTAATGTAATAAGTGAAATAATCTTAAAGAAAGATGATTTAATCATGTAAAACCTAAGAAATGTAAAGTGCTAGAAAGCACATTGTGATATGCAAACATGAAACAAACAATCTAGAAATGCAAATAAATGATGAAAGAAAACTATGAAACAGAATGTATACACCCAGGAGATGAAGAGGAACTAACTGAGGATTGAAAAAAATTTGGAAATTCTTATTTTTAAGTCTAACAAGACGCTTGTGCCAATTTGGGCGACTTAGTCCTAGAACGGGGAAACTGCCCAAAAACCAGTTTCTTCCAAATGGGTATCATATCTGTATCTACAAAAATCACTAAAAATTAGGTCCAGTGGGACTAAGTTTCCCAAGATGGAAACTTAGTCCACTTCTAAATCTCTAAAAATTTAGAAGTGGAAACGGATACTCAAGGTCTACACTTCAATTTCCTACAGGTGTCTGCTTCTGAAACTCTAATTTTTGAACCTGAAAATGAGTTTTTGTTGATATTTTGACTTGTTGAATGAAAAGAAGACTTGAGAAACCTTGCAACTTGATCTCCAATGATTTTTGAGCTTTCAAGAGTCCTAAATCTTTAAATACACAAGAATAGAAGAATAAATGTTGAATGTTAAGGCATGGGGGAACGCCTTGGTCAAACCCCATTTAAGTAATTAAACCAAAATGATGAAAGAATGGGATGAAACATGCAATAATGGAGTTTATTTCTTTGGAATGATGTTTGATCTTGAATTTATGTAGCAAAACATGAAGAATCTTCCCTTGAATGTCTTAGGAAGCTATCTTGATGACTTGTAATGATAAAACCCTAGCTTGCTTGACTTAAGAACATGATGATAATGAGTTATGAATTAGGATGAGTTAGGAGATTTAGGAGGGTGAAAAATGAGGGGAAAAACCCTTATTCATACATAATTATGCCTAAATTCCTAAAAATACCTCATCACAGGCCAACCTTAGGTCTTAAAGAATAAAAACTCGAAAGAAATTTGAATTAATTTTAATTTTTCTACCACATGGGACTAAGTTACCCAAGGTGGTGACTTGGTCCACTTGGGAAATTTTGAGTGGATTTCAGAGATTAAGATGCATTAAATGTTACTTATTGGGTTCTTCTTCAACAATACACTTAATTAAGGCTTGTAAGTGTATAAAGGGGCCATTTAAAGCATAATAAAAGTGTAAATATTGATGACAAGCCTAGGAAAGTGTGAAAGTTTGTTACCATACTTTACAACACTTTGAAATAGGTCTTGGTATGGATATTTATGTGAATTATAACATTATGGTCCTAGAAAAGTGTGAAGATGTGTTATAACACCTTACAACACCTTTACAAGACATCATTAAAAATATATTATTCAATTTGCAAGCCTCCAAGACCTAGTGTCGATGTGTAAAACACCTCACAACACCAAATCAAGGCCTTGTTAAGTCCAACTTGTCATCAATTCTTCCCATATCAAGAAAAGAATATACTTTTTGACAACACAACCCCATGGAGAAAATTTTGGTTTTTGGGGGTTCAAACAAACTTTTGGTTCGAGGGAACCCAAAGGGGGTTCGCTCGAACCCCCCTTCAAGAAAACCTATTAAATGTTGGGTCCCACCATATTTCACATTTCTCAAAATAAAAAACAAATGTAAACTTTGTGGAAAGGGGGTTCACTTGAACCTAGGTTCATTCAAACCCACCTTTTCCCCCCTTCTCCCCCTCTGGCACCAAATTTCTCTAGAATTTTTCCCTTTGAAGCTTGAGTTGAGGATGAAAATGGAGAAGATTTCACACACCCAACTAGATGATGGTAGTCCTTAGAAGGAGCTATCCATCAAATATAATTTTAATATGTTTTGGTTTTATTATGTATTTGTTTTTTTAGTTTGATTAACATAGTTTTTTCACCAAAATCAAGCTCTTTGTTCTGTACACATGGAAAAATAGTAGATTATCAAAATAAAATTCTTAAAAACATGTGAAGGCTAGGTATTTATGTCCTTGATCCAGTAAAAAATAAAAAATGAATTTTGATACATACAAAAAAAGTTATGTTGTATACGGCCTGTCTATGTCTGAATTGTAATTGGTTTGACTTCGAAACATGATTAAGGAAAAAATATTCAATAAAAAACTATGAAATCAAATGAAAGGGTTAGATATCATAGATACAAATCTAAATTCAAAAAAAATAGAATTTTATCCTTCATGGAAAAAAGTTATGTTGTATACGGTGAGCATCGCTCCTTAAAAATGGTGTTTACTAAAATAAAACTAGTTTTCAAAGGAGATGGAAAAATAAGTGCAATCTAATTCCATTTTTTTTTTAAATATATATTTATAATCTACAAACAAAATTTCATAAATCACTAGTTTGCATCATCTTCAAATTCCTCGCGGTTTAGCCACTTTAGGTGCCCGAAAGTGAAGATTTAGTTAGAAAAAATTAGTTCAGTGTCTAGTTTGGCCAAAAATTGTAAACCAATATTGTGGGATCATCCATCTCCAAGAATGGAGTATAATTTTTGTTGCCACATTTAGCCCCCACTTTAGCACCCATATGACTACATACATATGCAAGCTAAAGAAATCTGAACAATAAACTTCATTTCATAAAAGGATACTCATATGGATTCATTCATAATACGGAAGAATGAAACCCCCATTGTAGCTATTTGCAAAACTACAATGTTAGGAACTAGATTCTATAGCACTAACTCATTAGTCATTCCAAAAATACTCTTATCTAACTTCTTATAGAAATCAAATTTGAGGGTAGATGTATGACCCCCTTGATTCTACTTGCTTTATGGAGGTGGAATCAAGGTAGCAATCTAGCCACACAAAACTAGATAAGTCATATCATAGGGTGTTTTCAAGTACCATACCACATAATGATAGGCATATGATGAGGATGAGAGTGGAATCACAATTCCAATACAACAAACAAGATTGAAAATGGAGTTCACTAGCCCCTAGTATGCTAGTTTGAATGAAAAAGGTACTTTTAACCCTAATATAGTAAAAACCTAGTTTTAACATGTATAAGAGCAAAAAGTGAAGTAACTTGAACTAATTTTATCTTTTATCTTCTTGCATTTTGACTTTGTTAGAGAGTTATTGAACATGTTGATTCAATGAGAGTACGTGCCTCTGAGACTCGAGGTCCTACGAGAGGAGGCAGCTCAAGGCAAGCTACAACATCATGTGAGTTGATTTTTCTGTGCCTTTGCTTTGTCCTTATGCATTTCTAAGTTGATTTAGGACCCTAGAAGAAAATTTTGCAAAGCATCCCTTTTTTCACAAAGTGTCCCCCTTAAATTGCAAAGTGTCCCACTTTTTCACAAAGTGTCCCATTTCTTCATGAAGTATCCCAAATAGGGAATAAAGTGTCTAAAACCCTTAGAAAAGTATTCTAGAAAAAATTTAGCACACTTTTTACTGTTGATGTATATATTTGAGAGTTTAGAATACTTATAGGAGATATTTTTACTTTTTTGTTAGATTCCACCCCAGTCACGACAGCGTCTCAATGACAAACAATTATGTCACCTATGAGACCTAGTCTTGACCTTATTAGAGGCAGATACTCAGACTTTATAGATTATTGGATTATACTAGGCATACCTCATGCCTCCCATGAGGTACCATGATGCTATGTTGATGGAGATTATTAAGAGTTGGGATGCTGACACCTGCACATTTTGCCTACCTACCGAAAAAATGACAATTACCCTAGAGGTGTCAATCACATCCTTTGAGTTCCTATTTCAAGCAACACCGTGCAATTTTCCAAGGATTGTACATATGTGGAGATATGAGTAGATATAGGGTATTTCTTGGGAGGACTAGCTCGAGAGCATATCGTAGGGCCACGTATTGATCTAGCATGGCTACTCTATGCATGATCTCTAGTCTTGAGATAGATTATGATTTTCACAGTGGAGCTAGTACTCATCCTTGATGGGCAAGGAGTACACCTAGACATAGGTCTTGTTCATATGATTAGAAAGATGGAGCACCATAGGATTGTATATTCCCAAGGTTGTAGAATCCTTAAAAATTTATATTATGATCTAGGGTAGTTTGCATACCACGAGGTTGACAGTATGGTACATTGTACACAACTGCAAGTTTGGTGCCTAGAGCATATCACATGCACTAGGCCAATAGGGTTTCCATTTATATAACCCCTAGGATATCCATGTGCATTCAGTTATCCATTGAGGTGTTCATGGAAGTATGGAGATTTACACTTTTGGAGAGTTCAATTTGACCAACTAGATCAGGAGGAGGTCCTTTGGAGACCATACCAAATGATACCATAGTGGCCAGATGATACCTAATAGCTGAGTAGGATGCAGAGGGATAGGTTTCTTTGAGGGAGGCATAATTACGTAGTAAGACCATTCTACTAGGATTGTGTGATGTGGAATTTTTGTTAGATACAGGTACCACCACCAACATGCCCTTTTTATACGCGATCAGTGTAGAGTGTTCAGAGGCTAGAAGATACTAGGCGACTAATAGTGGATGATGTTATATAGAATGATTCAGAGGCTATAAATCTTGACATGCCCCCAACCTTTGACACTGATGGCGTCAATGCTACTTATGCATATGAGGAGTGGTAGGTATTTGCATGACCATCTCTTGTATTTTCAATGGATCATCCTATAGGATTTACAGGACCACCTCTAGAGCAGAGGGATGAGGAGGAGGAGGAGGAGGAGGAGCATCTAATGAGTGATGGTAGTGATATGAAAGATATGGATCCAATTTCCCATGAGTGGGGAGATACATGTCCTACTCGTGTTACCAGATCACAATTAGTAGTCACAACTCATGCCAACACATACAAACATGAAGAGGCTAGCACATCCTCCATGCCCCTTGCACAGGATGAGGTTGTCTTTACAAAGCCAATTAGGGATCTAGGTGATGAGATTTTATTTATTTTTATTATTATGATTATGGTTTTAATTTATATATATATATATATATATATATATATCATGATGCGTACTAATTATATTTTTGATTTCCATCTTGCAAGGGCTATGAGAGATTTACATGACCTCTATCAATAGGTGGCTATAGAGATAGTGCCTTTGTCACTCTTTGATCAAGCTATTGGTACAAACTATGTGCCCCCACCTATCATAGAGCGAGACCCAGAGCTATTCGAGCCTTATGTTAGAATAAGAGCAACATATGAGGGTGCTATGAGGCGTGTTGATCGAGCCAAGGTTACCTATGGGGAGATTTGGTTGTCTCAAGGTCTAGAGGAGGTCAAGAGGCTCCACAAAGAGGTAGCTAGGCTACAAGCAGATAGAGACCACATAGAGCGAGAGCATCTAAGGGTTGTTGGATGGGAGACCGCAGTTGTTGGATGAGCACAATGTCTATATTATTCTTTGGATTCTCTTATCAATTCATGATCATGATCACATACTACCATCTCTTAATGGACTGCATCTAGAAAAATGTGATCACCAGATCTCGAAGGATCTAATAGCCGCATGCCACCCTAGCATTGTATATTTTATGACATGTACTCAAAAATTTGATATATTATATATGATCATTTGATGTTTGATTATTAATGCTTATTTGTTTTATTTTATATGGCAATATGATTTATCAAATAATCTTTGTAAGACTATTTAATAAATGTCTCCATGATTTAATGTGTTTTATGTGATCTAATTAAAACTAATCTAGTTTCTCTTAGATGTGACATTGTGATTAAGTATGCTATGTTAAATTAAATGCACTTATGATCTAATTAAAGAAGATTAAATACATATAAGGATATAATCTAACACAACATACAAGATTATCTTGAATAGTATGAAACCTAAATTAAACATTTAAAAACTAATTTAAATAATTACCTTAGTATTAAAAACACATGAATAACTATTTTTCAAGAACAAAGCAATGCAAGATTACATAGCATATCATCTATCATCCTTTTCTATTAATGTGTATGCTCCAAACCCATAACTTTCATTGACTTTGTAAGGTCCTAGCCAATTAGGATTGAAATTTCCTTTTTTAGTTGGGGTGGCATTAATGTTACATTGATTCTCACATAACACCAAATCAACTTTATTGAATGATAGAGGGATAACATTATCATTGTAACTACGCTACTTTAGAACTCCTAGAGTAAGTTTGAAGATGCTCAAGAGAATTAATGTGTTGTTCATCAAGTATTTCAAGCTGATGTAATCATTATTCTTTATAAGTATTATTATCAATAAGTCCTTGAAGAGGAATCCTTAATGTAGGAATCTCTAACTCCAAGGGCATTATTGCCTCGATGCCATAAATAGGGTTATAAGGGGTAGTCCCAGTGGATAATATAACATTCATTTGATAGGCCCATAACACATATATTAGTTGTGCATGTGTCAATCCTTATTATTTTTTCTTATTGTTTTATTTAAGATTTATTGAAGGGTATTATTAGTTGATTCAACTTGACCATTAGATTGTGGGTAATAGGGTGTTGAAAAATGATGTTAAATGTTAAATGTTAAATATTTCTAAGAAATTCTTCATGTCATTAATTTTAAATGGTGTCCTATTGTATGAAACTAACAAGGAAGGAAGTCCAAAGCGAACAATAATGTGTTCCAATATGAAATGACATATCACATCAATAGTTGTTGAACTAAGGGAAATAGATTCTACCCATTTCATGAACTAGTCTGTTGTAGTGATTATGAATGTATGTCCAACGGAGGAAGGTAGTGATATTTTTCCAATGAGATCCAAACCCCATACTAAAAAGGGCTAAATAGGAACTTGAACATGAATTTTGGAGCTAGGAGCATGGATCAAATAGCTATGCTCTTGGAATTTGTGACATTTATTAACATATGCAAGGCAGTCTTTTTCCATATGTCTCCAATAGTATCCTATGCGGATTAATTTTTGGACTAATTTTCTTCCTCCAAAATGACCTCCACAAGCACCTGCATGAGCTTGTTCAAGTGTTATGGGGATTTCAGATTGTTTAATGCATCTGAGTAAGAGACCATCAAAGGACCTTCGATACAACACATCGATGAGGATTATATATTTAGATGCAAGTTTTCGAAGGCAGGCTTGAGTGTTCTTAGTTGTTGGCTCAGGAAAGGTACTGTCTTTTAAATAATTAAATATCAGAGCGTACCATTCACTAGAGTTTTCCATGGTGGTTGATAATACTTCTTCTATTTTATCTTCTATTGATGGTTTTATAACTGTATGCAAAATAAATGTGAAGTCTTTTGAGGGATCTTGAGGAGATATAAGGGAAGCTGCATTCTCCATTGCATAGATCTGCATGCCAATTATCTTTTGCGGGATGTTGTCAATGGTGTACGAATCAAAATTTTCAAAAAAATTCATTGTGAGATCCTTGTATTTTGATAATTTGTCATGTTTCACTTGATATGTTCCATTTATTTGTTTGCTGACTAATTGTGAATCACTGAATATCTTAATGTCTCGAGCTCCCATAATTAAAGTGATGTGCAGTCCAACAAGTAATGCTTCATACTTCGTTGTGTTGTTTGTACATAGGAATTTTAGATGATAAGACAATGGAATAGGTTCTCCCACAGGTGGGGTTATTATAACCACCGCATTGGAGCCATTTCTACACTTAGATCCATCAAAATACAACTCCCATGTATTAGCTTCAATTGTCAACACATTATTGTAAGGGAATGAAACACTATTAGGTAACACTAAAGGAGAAGGAGCATTAGCAAATTGGTCAGTCAAGGTTTTTACCTTGATTGCTTTTTGTGAAACAAACTTAACATCATACTCAGTTAACAACATACACTAGTTAGCTAAGTGACCTGATAAATCTATTTTATTGAAAAGATGTTTTAAAGGATCATATTTCCTCATCACATGTATTTCAACATTTAATAGGTAATTTATTAATTTACTAATAGAAAATATGATATCCAAACATTGTTTCTCTATTATTGTGTATCATTTCTCATAATCAATTAGAGTTCGGCTAACATAATAAACGAGATGTTCTTTACCACTTTTGTCTTATTGAGCCCACAATGTTGTGAGAGCATGAGCCAATGTTGTTGTATAGAGGATAAATGGTCAAATATCTTGCAGAGCGGGTTGTAGAATGGGTGGAGTAGCAAGATAATCTTTCAAAATCTCAAAATCCTATTTACAAGATCCTTATTCCAATTAAACTAGACCTCTTACTTAAGAATACATGTAAAAGTTAACATTATGTCTACTAAGGAAGCTACAAAATGATGGATAGCCTGAATTATTCCTTGTAAGGTTTCCAAATGAGAAATATTTCTAGGAGGTGGCATGTTAACTATATCATCAATTTTCTTTGTTTCCACCTCAATGCGGGTGATCCCACAATACTAGTTTACAATTTTTGGCCAAACTAGACACTGAAATAATTTTTCCTAACCAAATCTTCACTTTCAGACACCTATAGCAGCTAAACCATGAAGAATTTGAAGATGATGTAAACTAGTGATTTGTCACATTTTTTCCATAGATTCTAAATATATTTTTTTCAAAAAATTTGGAATCAGATTACACTTCTTTTTCCATCTCTTTCAAAAACTAGGTTTTTTCAATAAACAACATTTTTAAGGAGTGACGCTCACTGTATAATGCATAATTTTTTTTCCATGAAGGATAAAATCTAATTTTTTCGAATTTAGATTTGTAACTATGATATCTAGTGCTTCCAATTTGTTAGATAGTGTTTTATTAAATATTTTTTCCTTAATCAAGTTTCGAAGTCAAACTAATTACAATTCAAACATAGGCAGACCGTATAATGCATAAATTCTTTTGTATGTATCGAAATTCAATTTTTTTTTGTTGGATCAAGGACTTCAATATCTGGTGCACTCACATTTTTCAAAAAAAAAAATGATGATATACTATTTCTCCACATGTGCATAATAGAGAGCTTGATTTTTGGTGAAAAACCTATGTTTCACAAAATTAAAAAAACAAATACATAATAAAACCAAAAAATATTAAAATTATATTTGTTGGATAGCTCATTCTGAGGACTACCATTATCTAGTTGGGTCTATGAAGTCTCCTCCATTTTCATCCTCAACTCGAGCTTTGAAACAAAAAATTATAGACTTTTTTGGTGCCAGAGGGTGAGAAGGTGGGAAAAGGGGGGTTCGGGGAACTGGGGGTTCGAGTGAACCCCCAAGGGTTCGTTCAAACCAGGGTTCATTTGAACCCCCTTTCAAAAAATATTTTCTTTTTATTTTTTTGCGGGAATGGTGGGACTTTGCATTTAATTGGTTCTCTCAAACCAAGGTTCCTTCGAACCCTTTTTTGGTTTGTTCAAACCATAGGGTTCATTCATACCCCAAAAACCAATTTTTTTTGCATGGGGTCATTTTTTGCAACTTTTCCTTCCTCACTGAATTGTAAACCACTTTTGTGGTTTACCCATGCCTTTGTGAGATATAATAAAACCTAAAAAATTTCTACTATCTACACCAAAGACACATTTTTTTAGATTTAATCTCATGTTATACTTTTTCATTTGCTCAAAGATCTTTCAAAGGATATTTACATTGAGTTTTTTATTTAAATATTTAGCAAGAATATCATAAACATAATATTTCAAAATTCTATGTATGTAATCGTGAAATATCAATGTCATAGCTCGTTGATATGTCAAGCCTACATTCTTTAATCCAAAAGGCATGAATACCAAACAAAATATTTCCCAAACTATAGTAAATGTTGTTTTGTATTGATCTTGAGGATTGATAAAGATTTGATTATATCCAAAAAATACATCCATAAATGACAACAAATCAAATACCATAGTCGATTCCACTATCATGTCAATATTAGGAAGAGGGAAATCATCTTTTAAGGACGCTTTATTTAAATCACAAAATTTTGTACACATCCTAATATGTTTATCAGGTTTCATGACTACAAAAATGTTCGAGATCCAAGGAGAATAATCAATAGGTCGGATGAACCTGACATCAAGGAGTTTTTCAATCTCAACCTTAACTAGTAAGGCTATCTTAGGGTTCATCTTTCATATCTTTTGTCTTATCAATTTAGCATTTTCAACCATGACTATGTTGTGCATCACTAACTTAGCATCAATTCCTGGCATATTCGAATAAGTCCGAGAAAAAATTTCAAGAAAGTCATGAAGTAAAGTTGCATGATATTCTTGTTCATCCTCGTCAAGAAACTTTACTATCTTAATCACTTTCTCTTTATTATTTAAATATCCATCGGTATGTCAATTGTATATCCCAAAGGGAGTGCACCTTGTTTCATAAATTTAGGGTTATATTCTTTGTTGTCCTTGTCAATTTCATTACTTTCCTTTTCTCCATATTTTTACTTATCACTAATCATAGCACATGTAACCCTTTTATTTTTAAGAGTAGATTTTTTTTCATAAACTCCTAACATTTCTTTCAAGGCTTCATCATCTTCGAAGTATTCCCATGATGGTTCATAAATCATATCGAGCAATTCAGGATGCTTCAAGGTGAGTTATTTTAGGATTACATGTGATGGAATTGATTTTCAATGAAGGTCTTTTGTTTACTTATGATATATTAGAAGGACAATATCCCAAACCACTTTTTGTTTCTTGCGTGTTAGGTTCTATAGGAACACAAATTCCTTACTCTTTCTTTCCACATCCTTTTCCACTATAACAAAGTTTTTTCATAATTTCATAATCTCTTTTATAGTCTCTCCATTTTTTTTGGTTTGGTGGTTATTGATAATCTATCTCATCGAAGTTTGTTGTATAACTTGTGTCTTCTTCTAGAGTAGATGAGGTAGATGCTTGTGAGTTTTCTTCTGAAAATTTTGTGTTGACATCACCATTGGTTGCTTTTATTTTTTATCTTTTGTTCTTGTGATTATGTATTATCCCATAAACAAAAGTGTAAACTCTAAGGAACCCCAATCATTATCCAATAACTTCAACACCATTTGGACATCTCTTGTTTTTCTTCTTCCATAGGTTCTATGTTCAATGTTGAAATTAATGTGTTTAGAGGACTTGTCATTCCTTTTCAACTTGTAAGCAACTTTCAAGATCAAGGTCTAGTTAAATTTGGTATACCTTATTGTTATAGACATACTTCATTATATGATGAAAGGTTGAAGGCATTGCATGCATCTCATGAATCCAAGGTTTCCCTAAAAGAAGATTGTATGAAAGATTATCAGGCATAATATGAATTAGGGTTTACAATGTATACCTTTCCAACTGTAATAGGTAAAGTTTTTACACCATGTGTTTTCTTTCCTACATTGTCAAATCCTAAAATGGACAATGAATCAGGTCTTATTCTTGATTTATCCACACCAAGTTTATCCAAAAGGGTCATGCTACAAACATTAAGGGTGGAGCCATTGTCAACAAGGGTTCTTTTTATTCCCCATCCATCATAGATAGCTATTATCATGAATGCATCATTTTTCTTTCTCATTTCCAAAGGATTTAGCTCATGTTGGTGAAAATTAATGTCCTCATTAACTGCAATCATTCCTTGAATTAGAGCTGCAACATCATTTTCATTTGTACTAGAAGAGATCACAACTTATTGCAAGGCGGTTTGAAGCATAGTGTGATAGTTAGGTGAATTTTGAATTAGGTCCCATAGGGATATCTTTGTAGGAGTATTCTTAAGTTGTTCAACAAGATCATACTCCTTCCCATTACGCAAAGGCAGACGAGGAGCACTAGGAAAGATGTGGTGAGTCAATGGTAAATATGTTGTAGTTGGTTGTTTTGTTTGCAAATTTTTTCTAGTGTTATATGTGTGAGAAATGGTATTATAACTTGATTATGGAAAAACATTGTTCTTAGGTGGTTCAACAGTGAAAACGGGTTTTTTTTTAGTTTTATATTTCTTTGAAGGTGGGTAAATGATGAGTTGAGGTTGAATCATGTTAACTTCTCTCATTTTCAGTTTGTTGTAACAAGCCTTAGTGGATGAACCTTGTGAGATAAAGTCCTCAAGGGCTTCATCTAACATGTCAAAGTCATCACTACTAAAAGGATTAAGGTTTGGGTTAACTTGGCCAAAGAGATTTAACATACTCTGAATAACTATGCTTTCTCCAAGTGGTTCATCAATTTATAGATGTTTTTGGTTTTGTTTTCTAATGAATGGAAAATGTAGTCTAAGCTAATTGAACTATGAAGGAATGTTGAAAATAAAAAGTATAGTAATATAATTCTATCCACAATTGAAATGTATCTAGATTAAGCTAGATCTAATGAAATGCATGAAACACAAACTCAATAAATTGAAACAATTTAAGCCAATGACAACAAACAAGAACACAAAAATAGAGCTTTTAATGTTGTAAAATGTAGTCTAAAATCTAAAACAGGACTAAATCGCCTAGCTCGGTGTATGAGTCCCAATCAAGGTTTTTTAGGGGTCTAAATAGTGAATAACATTCAACACAAGATACCCAAAAATTAGGCAAAATCTCCTCTATTGGGACTAAATCACCCAGAGGGGTGTATGAGTCCCAATTTAGGGTTTTTGTACCATTTTCGACAAATTTTGTGTATGTTATGTTTTCTATTTTGGATGATGTCTAAGCTAAGTACAAATGTAGATTTTAAATGAAATTCAATAATGAATGATGCAAAAATGCAACCTATATGCACTCTCACTAATGCAAGATTTAGAAACCCTAGAATGCTAATTAACTAATGCAAAACCTAATGCAATATTAATGCAAGCTAAATCTAGGATGATGATGCACTCCAAATCAGAAAATGAAATGTTCTAAATGTGGGTTCACCAAAATGAAACAAGGGGAATAGGGTGCCCCACCTTTTGGGAGATGGAGCACAAGGATTAGGACCTATTCAACTTAGTTTCACTCAAGGAAACCCTAGAGAACTCAATCCAAGGATGTAATAAAGGAAATAGATCTTGCAATAGGGTGTCCTAGGGTCTGATTAGAGACTAAAGAGGGGTTCACCACCAAGCTAGGGCTTGGAAAGACTACTAATATGCAAGACCTAATTATGAAACCTATCAACACACAATACTTGAATAAAAGACCTAAAAATGGATATGAATCAAAATAAAAAACTGAGAAACCAAAAATGTGCAGTTGGAAATATGTAGAGGCATGAAGAAGGATCTAAAATGCTAAAAAAAGATGGATTTAGGGCACACTGGGACTCATACGCCAGTTCTGGCATACCAATCCCAGTCTAGGGTTTCTGGACTGGAACAAGGATCTGGTAGTGTAGACTCGGAATCTTCAAAAATCTAGAAATTTTCCTATAGTGGGACTCATACGCCACTTCTAGCACATTAGTCTTGTTCTACTTTTTTAGAAAGTCAAAGTCTAAATCTACTCTCCAATCTCTGCTCTATCTCCTTGATCTGATTTTTTGATCTAAACCTATAAAAAGACCTACAAAACATAATGTACTGTTGATTTGTTTATGGGGGATTTACCTCAGTCAAACCCCTAGTTTGGTAGTTAAATCTTCATAGAAATGATGGATCTGTTAGTGTAATTAATATTTAATTACACTTGCATAACTTTACTTAGGTAATATTTTAATTCCTAGGTTTATTATTCTCTTTCTTATCTTGTTGAGCTATCTTGATGCTCAAGATAAGATTAGGGTTATGCATACTTTTCTTTTATAAAGTAAATCATCTCATGTAATTATGAATTCCTAAATAATAATATTTTGCACATCTTTTTGCAAAGCTCTTGCTTTTTCTTTTTTTCTCTTTTGTGGAAGGCTTTTCTGGTTTTCATTTCAGATCTTGGTTTCTAACATGGTATCAGAGCCTCGATTTGCAGCCTCTTCTTAGATTTTCTGAGAAAATCATTGCATAGTTCGTTTGGGATTCCTTGAGGGTATCATGCCTTGAGTTCATCTATGCAACATTTTGGATCAGATCAAGCTTCACCATTGGATTCAGAGCACTAGAAAAAGTCATGATTTGCTTTTTTTTGTAGATTTTGGTCATCATTTTGCAGATCTGTGAGGGTTTCAAGCTTAGAGTTTTTCTCCAAGCTCTAGAGGAAGCCAAATTTTTGGAGCATTTTGGGCACAAACGGAGGTCACCATCCCGTTCGTAGCAACCAAAAACCCTATGGTCACCCTTCGTTTCATCGACTTTGGTGAAGTTGGTTCAAAAGGAAAAAAAATTCCCTAGGGGGCTGTATGACCACCCCAATATGCTTCCTGAGGCTTAAAAATAAAAAAATATATAAAAAAACATGTTTTTTTTAATTTTTGTGTCGACACCTACAGTGTAGAAGAGACTTGCCACCCAGTGGCCACCAGGCGGCCACCAGTTAGCCGCCACCACCAAGCTCCATCGCCCAAGTGTCGCTGGCTTTCCTAGCCCCTGTGGGCTTCTTTTTCTATGTTGTTGGTCATGTGGAGGACCGTGCACCAAACTCCCAACTCTTGAGCGCCCCCCCAGTCATCGTTAGTCACATGGGGGACCGGGCGCTATACGCCCAACCCCCGACCAACCCCTTAGTAGAACCGGCAGTCATATGCATGACTAGGGGCTCTGCCCCAACCCCCAATCTGCCAGCTCCTGGTCGTGCATAGGACTAGGGGCTTATTTTTTTAAGCCCCTTGGGCTGCCTGCAAGCCTTATTGGGCATTTTGGAGCAACTTTCACTAAATCGGTGTATTTTTTGCGTACGATGTCCCTTTTTCGCAAAAAAAATACCATTGGAAAGATGATTCTAACGTCGATCCAGTGGTGAATTTTTTTTACCATATTTTTCTCTAGATTTATTTTGCAGGTCTTTGAACTTGAAGATGAAGTTTTTTTTGCTTCAGAGGAACTATCTTTTGACTCGGTGACCCTTTCTTCATCATTCTTGCGGTGTTGGAAAGTTGGTTCTATCCTCTACACAGATCTAAGGTCTATTTTTATTTTTTATTTATGCATATTTTAATTCTCTCATTTTACAATCATTGGGTTATTGTAATAAATGAACTAAGATAAAGTTCCATCAGGGGGTTTCTTGCATAATAATCTAATTAGAGTTTGCATGCACTTTGATCTCCATCTTCATCTTGTTTTGATGGAAAATCGCATGGCTTGTATCTAGTTTCCTATTTTATTTTGGCCACATCTTGCTCTAACTTGACACATATCATATTCACATTGGTTCACACTTTAGATTAGGAGTTTATGGTTATTGATTCGCATTGGTTCAGATCCTTCTCAGTTTGAGGGCCATGTTTTTATGGTTAATGTTTTAGAGTCTTTATGGTACTTGTTCCCATGGAAGATTTTTAGTCTCAGTTTGGCATCGGCATCGAGATACATGGATACCAGATTATGTCATCATTTCATCTACTGTTGCTTCAAGGATTCTAGGGTTGTTCTAGTTTGTGAGTTTTCTAGTGTTTTGTGGCATCGGGTCTGCTATCGCATTATTATGATCACTTTGGTTTCTTGTAGATAGAAGTATATTTCCTTGCTTGTCGAATTATGGTTCTAGTGTTACTCCACAGTGTTCTTCCAATGCTTCTTTGCAACATTCATCTCATTGTAGGGGTTTTTTTCCCACTAGGTTTTCCTTGTCTACCTCATTATTGCATTTGTACATGGGTACCTGATCAGGCCTTGTTGTCAGGACCCATTCATTCATGCTTTCTTGCATTCATCTTAGTTTTAGGTGCATGATTTTTTAGTCTTCCTAAGTTGCACTTATGGGGGGTGTTAGTGTAATTAATATTTAATTACACTTTCATAAATTTACTTAGGGAATATTTTAATTCCTAGGTTTATTATTCTCATCCTTATCTAGTTGATCTATCTTGTTGCTCAAGATAAGATTAGGGTTATGCATAATTTTCTTTTATAAATAAAATCATCTCATGTAATTATGAATTCTTGAATAATAATATTTTGCACATCTTTTTGCAAAGCTCTTTCTTTTTTTGTTTTTCTCTTTTGTGGAAGGCTTTTCTAGTTTGTATTTTAGATCTTGGTTTCTAACAGGATCAGGAATGCAAATGTGAACATAAACCCTAACCTTAAGTGTATCTAATATTAGGAAATCTGAAATACAATGTAACCCTATTCTAATGTGCTAGAATGAGATGCATAAATGAAGTATGAAGATGAGTGACTCACTTTGTGAGATCCTTAATCACTCTAATAAGTCATAACAAGACATACCTTCCTTAGGCTAAAAATAGAGTGATAATGGAGGATGGAATCACTTAGGAAATGAGTCATTAGGCTTGGCTTGATGGCTAGTTGCATCTCCCCAACCTAGAATCCATCATGATTCACCATAGGCAACTGGGTATGTGCAGGATCATCATGGAAAAAATAGGCCCTTAAGTGGCAAAAAATTCAAAAAAATCATAGTTAGGAAACTTGACATAAAAATTTGAGTAAGTTATCTATACTATTTCAAAAATATGTAAGAATAGACTATGTAGCAAATTGAATGTATTTTCTAAACTATTAGGTTTATTTTAAAAAAAATCTATTTGGTGAAACTTTGAAATTTCAATGTAGTAGTACTTAAATTTCAAGGAAATAATAAAAAATAGGCGTTTGTCTAACCACCATAACCATAATAAAATGATAAAAAAAATTTATAATATTTTAGATATAAGTAGAGGACTCATGTCCCGATGTGATGCATATTTTTTTGTAATTTTTTCCCAAGTAAATAATTAATTATGATTTTTTTATTACAACTTTTAAAAAATATAAAAACTTGTATGTCTGACCACCTTAACTTGGTCAAAAATTCATGAAATTCTTTTTTTTTTAATCTTATATTATGTGAAGCATAGAATGTGACGCATGTTTTAGATTCAAAAAATGTGATACCGTTTGAAAGTTATAGATGTTTTTCAATCAGCCTATAAATCTAGATTTTAGTCATAATTCAAATGGAAAATGAATAATAATTATTTATTAAATTCAAAGTAAAGCATAATTTATATTAGTGGAAAGCTGAGAATCTCATTTAAAAACCCTTTTCGTTTCATCAATTTTGGGTTAAAAAAAGGTTGTCAGCCACATACCCTACACATACCCATCATATTACCACTTTTTGGCCCATCATGATCCTACACATACCCAACCATAATCAATCATTGACAATGATAGATCTAGAATAAAAGTGAGCTTGAAGAGCTGCAAAAACAATTTAATGATGCTCCAAGACTTCAATTTTTCTTGCTACTTACTCTTGAATGCTCTTGTGAAAGAATTCTTGAGTGCTTGTAGATGCTTAGACCTTGAATTTCTTTTCTCTAGATTGAAAATAATGATTTAGAAGATTGTTTATATATGCATTACACCTAATTTACCATTATTCAGATCTCAAAAGCCCACATCATCTAAAATTTTGAATTAAAAACTTGAATTTCCTACTCAAACCCTAAAAATTGGCCACACATGACTTATACGCCACTTGTGGCATATGGGCCCCACTTAGGGGAACTCATATACCCAAGGTGGCATATAAGTCCCACCCTAGAATTTTGGGGTGGGCCATTGATGGGTTGTTAGAAAAATTGATGCTTTTGTTGATTTTGTTAAGATTTTAGTTGAAATAAGCCTCAAGATCCAAAATAAAGGGTCTTAGCGGCCTATTAATGATGATTTAAAGGGTATTCAATGCCAGGGTACCAAAATAGGTCCAAATTAGGAAAAAAATTATACTATCTCCAAGAAGGAAGTAGAATTTATGTTACTATAATTCCTTGTTCAGACTGATGTAGGCTCTTCTCTGTTTAATCATCTTTTTTGAACATGTCGGACACCTTGTAGCAGCATCCAAAAATCCTTATTTAAGTTGTGAGTGGGCTTCTTTTGTATTATTTTCTGCCAATTTTGCTTGAGCACCACAGAATCCAACTTGTTTGCAAAAAAATCAACTCTATTCATGTCGATGATGAACTAATCACAGTCTCCCATCAACTCACTAATTTTATCAACAATTATCTTTATCTGCAGAAAAATTTATGGGATAAATTCTTTCTGGAAGTCCAACGCGTGCAACCAAAAAGCTAGCTCCTTAATCTTATCCTTGGCCAAAATGTTTTCCTTATCCAAAAAAAAAATCAACAAAGTTTTGTAAACCTACAATTTAGGATACATTAATTCATAGTATCTCAAATAGGCTTAGCAATTCTTAATTTCCTTGTCAATTTTCTCCTTCAAAATTAGGAAATTATTGTGCATCTCCATTTCCATGCCAATTGCCTTGTCCCTAGTGGTAGCAATGTTGTTAATCCACTCTGAAGTTACCTATGCCCAAGACTTCATATGTTCCATCCTATTGACATCCTCTTTGGATAGGAGCACTAGGGAAACTATGTGACTTGGAATGCTTTATTTTGGAGCAACCAATTATTGAATGAATACAGTCAATTTTGAAACTTGCGCTTTGAACTCTTTCTTGGTCGCTTGATCCTTATCTAGTCTCTTTAGAATATTAGAGACTGACACCTAGAATTCATCAATCTCTTGACCTTGTTTAAGGGCCACGAAATCAATATAAGAAAGTTATACTCAAAAGGAAAAATGGTAGTAGAATCTTTGTCCACTATTGGTGTGGCTATGTGCACCATCCTTGACCCAAAGGAATCCTTTGTTATATATGAGCAGACTTCAACTTTCTTCTTCTCCCTTGGTTGTCCCACTCATGCCTAAATAGCTTCAAATTCAGCCCTCAGATTCTTGATAATAGGGGACTTGTCCTTCAATTGGTATTCTAACCATGCTAACATTGTTTCCTGAGAAGAAGGGAACTATGTAGACTTTTCCTTTGTAGCAACGTGGTTTGTTTAATGCATTGTATGTTCTTCTTTATTCTCTTCTTCTCTAGCATTTTTATCCTTTTCTTCATCAATCCCCTCTTCCTCAACATTTTCTTTCTTGAGAAGTTCTTCACCCATCCTTTCTTTTGTTCTTTCTTCCATTTTCTCTTCTTTGTGCAGCTCCTCCTCATGAACCTCCTCAATTTTCTATTCCTCAAATAGTTATTTTTCCTTATCCTCCTCATCATTACCTTCCTTAGACTCAAAAAATTTTATTACTTCAATTAAGTCAACAACACACTTATCATGTTCTGGTATAGTAGATATTCTTCTGATGGCCCATATCTTCATAATTTTTCCTTCCTTGCTGCTACATTCTTCCCAGATTTTATCTATGTTCTCCAATTTTGGAGGATCAAGCACTAGCTAAGAAGAGGTAAGGGAAAAGGTGGAAACCAAATGGTCCATCAAATGTTTATTCTTTGGGGACAACAAGAACTTTGATACTTGTTTTGGTAAGTTTCATAGATAGGCTAAGAAAGACTCTAGCAAGGCAATGGAAGAGACGGTAGGGGGAATGGAAGGGATGGTAGGAAGTAGAGTAGAGAGTTAAATGGGGCATGGAAAGAGTGGAGGAAGAAGGGGAAGAAGTAGCAGAGGAAGGAGACGATTCTACCAAAATGGCAGAGGTGATGGGAGCGAAAGACATGAGATGGACCAAGAAAGTGGAGGAGAAGAAGGTGAAGAAGGAGGCCACAGATGGGTGGGAGAAAAGGGTACTTAGGGTTCCTCGAATGGTGATGGATCTTCCTAGATTGTTTCCACAACTATCATTCCAATTTTATTAGGCTTTGTAGAAGTAGGCATGTTGCCCTCTATGCCTTTTCTCTTGTATACTCACTACTTTTAAGTGGGTTGTCTCTCTTGTACTTCTTTTCTCTTCTAAGCCCTTGTATTTGGAGGAGACAAAGAACCTTTACTAGCCAAACTTGTACTTAAAGTATCTTCTTCTTCCATTTTTTCATCATCCTCACTTCCTTGTGTCATTTTTAGCTCTTTCTCACCATATGTGAGTTCAACATTTTTCTCTTCAAGAAGGGAAATTTGTGTTTCAATCCAACACTTCATTATCCTTAGCACTAGATGAGTAATCACATCAATATTGGCCTCCTCTTTTGTCTAGTCTAACAATGGAAGAGAAATATTACCAACCTTAAATTAAATTCATCCTCATCGAGGAGTTTCTCTTCTTCTTTTAGTTGCTCTGGAATTGTAAACATATTAATAGTGTGAATGAATTCAGGAGAGACTATGGGTATGTGGAGGATCATCATGGAAAAAACAGGCCCTTCAGTGGCAATAAAATTCAGAAAAATTAGAGTTAGGAAACTTGACATCAAAATTTGAATAAGTTATCTATATTATTTAAAAAATATGTAAGAATAGAATATATAGAAAATTGAATGTAGTTTCTAAACTATTAGGTTTATTTTTTTTTAAAAAGATCTATTTGGTGAAAATTTTAAATTTCAATGCAATAGCACTTAAATTTTAGGGAAAATAAGAAATAGGTGTTTTTTGACAACCCTAACCACAATAAAATGATAATATTTTAGATAGAAGTAGAGGACTCATGTCCGATGTGTGATGTTTTTTTTGTAATTTTTTTTCCAAGTAAATAATTAACTATGAATTTTTTATTACAACTTTTAAAAAATATAAAAACTCATATGTCTAACCACCTTAACTTGGTCAAAACTTCATGAAATTCATTTTTTTTAATCCTATAGTATGTGAAGCATAGAATTTGACACATGCTTTGGATTCAAAAAATGTGATACCGTTTGAAAGCTATAATTTTTTTCAATCAGCCTATCAATCAAGACTTTATTCATAATTCAAATAGAAAATGAATAATAATTATTTATTAAATTCAAAGTAAAGCATAATTTATAATTGGTGGAAAGCTAAGAATCTCCTTTAAAAACCCTTTTCGTTTCATCAATTTTGGGTAAAAAAAAAAAATTTAACCACATACCCTACACATACCCATCATATCGCCATTTTTTGGACTATCATGATTTTGCAGATACCCCTCTCATGTACATCCATTTTTTGACCTCTTGATCATTTTCACAATTCACCCAAAAATCTTCAATGTGAAATCAATGAGCATGTTGTTTTCCAACTTGTTTCTACATCTTACCAAGAGGATCAACGAAACCTCACACACTATGATTCAGAAACCCATACTCCTAGATTTCAACATTAGAGTGATTAGTAGAAGGTGTTAAAGGACAAGAGTACAAAGCTCTTCCAAAATTCATGGGGTAAGGTACCCCAACCCGATGCTTAGATTGCAACATTTGATGTGCATAGCATAATTTCCTCGTCAACTCCAATAACACAATTTGATTTGTTGGATACTTGGGTAGCCTATCAGGTTCCCTAAAGAAGCCTTCAATTTTGAAATATGTGAACTTCAAGAAATTGATAAACCAATACTCAAATATCTTTACCAAGGCCTTTGCTGGAAAAGACATTCTTTCCCCAAGATCACCTTGCAACATTCTAACAATATGCATAGTGAATGCATCATTCACTCTTTTGTAATGATGCTTGGTATTCATGTACTGGAGCTATAGGTAATAGTCATATACCATATAATCATCTAGGCTCGTACCAAGGTTACCCTTGCAAGTGAGACCTCTACACTGGTAATTTTTCATCAACAAATTTACAACATATGAAATTATATAGAATTATAAGGTCTTCTTTGGTGTTGAGAATTGTTCATGTGTAGGTTGTCACTAGCTTTTTTGGCCCAATCAAATTTGAAACTTCCCCTCAATATCTCCTTAATAAAGTAGTATATCCATTCCTCAAATGTAGAGGTAGGCAACAATCCTTCAATCCTGTTGAGGAGCATGACCAAGTCGTTGACTTCTTCATTGAAATCACTCCTATATAACATCTTGGGAAATTTGATCACACTGGCTTAGGGTGTCTCCATCCAGTTCTTGTTGACAACTTGCAAGTAGCCTCAAGGATTAATCGTTCGCACGCTTGCTACATAATCTCGAATTACAACTTCTATTTTTGAAAATGAGGGGATTCCAAACACCTTGGCAATTGAAGGAGTTGAAAAATATGCCAACACCCTCCCCTCGATTGCAATAATCATATGAGATTATTTGTAATAGTACTCTCAACATGCATGAATTAGCTCAAGGCTGATTACAGAAGGGGGAAACCTTGTAGCTTGTGTAATTTTTCTTCTTTTGATTCTTTTAGCCAGATCTGTCTTAGGGGTAGTTAGAGTTCTCTCCCTAAACTCCTCAATATCAATGTGGCTAAGAATTGTATTTGATATCTTATCCTGGGTGGATTTTTTTTGAAACAAATTCAACACCGTGAAACTCAAACTTCATCTTGGTAGCCTGTTCAATTTTTTCCATAAAATCTACAAAACGTGTAATAAGCAATTTTGACCATATGAAATAACTTAACTAATTCCCACATAAATCATGCATTATCATACCCAAGTCATGAAATATCACCTTAAAATCATTAAATGCATGAGTTTAGTTTGGTGTGTGGAAGAATAGCTTACGAAGGCTAGAAGCAATTAAGTCAGGTTTTAGGCATTTGACACATGGAATTTTGTGAGCGAAATTTTGCAAGGGAATTCTATTGGAATTTTTTATTTTCCTTAGCCTACTCTCATGTCAGCCCCCTGCTTTACCTACCCGTTAGGAGCCTCCAATGGTACTATTTTTTGGATCTTCATCCCTGGAGCTCCTGACAGCTCCAGAAGTAAATGTGGTAGCTTATTTTGAATCCCCAAATTAATGCTGGTAGGTAAATTTGAATTTTGAGAGGGAATGTTGAAGAGACAAAAGGAATTGAAGGTAGTTCATTCTACTAGAAGTTGAAGAATTTTTCTTTAGTAGCAACAGTCTAAAGGGGAATGTTTTTGTTTATTCTCTATGTGATTCAAAGAAGTTTTTGAATAGTAGCAGTTGTGTTTGTGGTTTTGTATGTAAGCAGTGATTGGTCCTGAAGAGCTCTACGTAGCTCATGGCAGTGAGCTCCTAGCAACTCCTGAAGTTTCTCTATCTGGTTGAGCAGCTCATGAAAGCTCCCAGTAGCTTGTTAGTTCATAGTTTAAGTTTATTTTCTGAGTTTTTTGTTTAATATTTTATGTATTATCATTTCTAGCTTAGTTAATACAAAAAAGTAAAATAATTGCATGCCTAGATTTATGTCTCTTGTTTTTTGTTATTCCATATTTAGTATTCCCCTATTATTTTTGGGGAAACAAAGCAGTAGCTCTGTGTTTTCTGTGCATTCAAAAATTTTGACATGGTATCAGAGCCATAGGCCCCATTTCTTCATGAGTTAGGGAATTTTTTTTTTGGGTATAAAGTTTCTTGTGTAGGAGACATGGCTGGAGATGAAGGGAAGAGTTGGTAGCAAGCATTGTCCTTTAATGGAAAAAACTATGATGTTTCAGAAAAGAAGATGAATACAATAGTTGCAAACGATTTGTGGGAGTTTGTGATCAATTGCTTCAATGATGTAACTAATCCTGTAGCATATACAGTTCTCACAAACAACTAGTAGACCCAGTTGAAGGAGTTGAGGAGGAAAGATGTTAAGGCATTGATTTTAATAGAAGTAGCCTTGACAAAGGCCATTTTTCCTAGAATAGTAATAGCTAACTATGTAAACGAAGCTTGGAAAATCCTCTAGACCAACTATAAAGGGACTGACAAAGTCGGATTGGTGAAGCTCCAGATGCTTCAAAGAGATTTTGAGACTCTTGAAATGAAGGACAATGAGTCCAATTCAGTTTTTCACACAAGACTCTTAGGTTTAATAAACCAATTGATAGTAAATGCTAAATTTTTGGACAATAAGAGGATTGTGGAGAAAATCCTTTGGATCTTATCCACAAAGTTTAATGCAATGGTGATTGTCATTAAAGAGGCAAAAGATCTCACAACGTTGTTCGTTGATGAGCTAATGGGTTCTTTGCAAACCCATGAACAACGCCTAAATAGGTTTGCTACTTTTTCCCAAGAGCAAGCTTTTAAAGCTCGGTCAAATGAAAAAGGAAGGGGGAGAAGAAAAAATTGTGGAAGGAGCTCAAGAGGTAGAGATCATGGTAACTCGGACAAAGAAATGCTAGAGGAGATAGCTCAGGATGAGCAAGCAACCAAGAGGGAGCGAGCATCTCTTAGAACAGCTCCTGAGAAGGCAAGAAGAACAATTCGCATCAGAAGAATGACAAGAGAAATGTTGAATGCTACTACTCTCATAAATTTGGTCATTATGCAAGTGAATGCTAGAAAAAGTAGCATGATCATTCAAAACAAATGCAAAGGTGGCTAATTTAAATGTGGGTGAAGGAAATCAGTCCATAGCCTTCATCAAGTGCAACATTGGTGAAGAAGAAGCCCCAAAGTCTAGTATTTGGACAACGATTGCAACAACCACATGAGTGGTAATGAAAAAAAATATTCTTTCATTGAAAAAAATGTTAAGTTTGAGATAAGAATGGGGAACAATGGATTAGTTCCTATTGTGGGCAGAGGATCTATTATGATATACACCAAGCAAGGTGAGAAGAAGGAGATACAAAATGCATTTCTTGCTCTTGGGTTAAAGCATAACCTCATGAGTGTTGGAAAACTAATCCAAAATGGATATAAAATGTTGATGGAGAAAGTTCAATGCATTATTTATGACAAGAATGAGAGGATGATGGTGTTTTCAGTAGTTCAAATGACAAAGAACCAAATGTTTCATTTGAAGATTGAGATGTGTTTCTCATCTCAGTTCATTGTTACACCTTTCATGAATGAAAAATGTATAGCAGTACAACAAGTAGCCATCAAGAGAACCATTCAAGACCCATCCAAGCTATGGCATCTTAGGTATGGACATTTAGGCTATGTTGGTTTGAGTCTTTTGTCCAAGAACAAAATGATTGATGGTTTGCCAAGAATAGTAGAGTCTAATATTAAGTGTGAGGCTTGCATTTTGGGCAAACAACATATGTAGCCCTTTCAATTAGGAAACTCTACAAGGGCAAGAGCACCATTTGAGATGGTGCACATGGATTTGGTAAGCTCTATGCAAATCATTTCTATTGGTCAAAGTGGATTTTTTATGACCTTCATTGGTGATTACAACCATAAGACATGGGTTTATTTTTTGCAACAAAAGATTGAAGCTTTTGATAATTTTTTGTTGTTTAAGGCCCAGGATAAAAGGGAGAGTGGACACATGATTAAGGTCCTAAGGTCAGATAGAGGAGGAGAGTATACCCTCAATCAATTTGTAAATTTTTGCAAGAAAAATGGCATCAAGAAGGAGCTAACAACCAATTATACTCCGCAGAAAAATGGAGTGGTTGAGAGAAAGAATAGGACCATCATGGAGATGAAAAGGAGCATGATGAAAGCCAAGGGACTCCCGATTGAATATTGGGGAGAGGCTATAGCAACAACTATTTATTTGATAAATATAAGTCCAACAAAGGCAATCTGTGACAAAATTCCTCAAGAGGCATGGATAAAACGCAAGTGGATGGTTGAGCACTTGAGAGTGTTCAGGTGTGTAGAATATGCTCATGTGCCTAAGGAAAAGAGGCAGAAATTGGATGAAAAGGGTGAGAAATGTATTTTCATGGGCTATAGTGAGGAGTCCAAAGCCTATTGGCTATATAATCTAGTCACCAAGAAGATAGTGATTAGTAGGGACTTGGAGTTCCTAAAAGATGAGTCATGGGATGGAGTGGTAGTTTATGATAGCTCTGAACCGCTCCTGACAACTCCTAAAGAAGTAGAAATAGAATAAGAAGTTTAGCAAGACGAGCCTGCAGTTACTCCTGAAAGCATCAGACGAGCTCCTAAAAACTCCAGAAGAGCTCTTGAAAGCTCTCGACAGATCCTGACGACTTCTAAAGGTGGTAGACAGTCAACAAGACAGTTATAGACAACTAGAAGATTGGCTCCTGAAAGCTACTAACAACTCCTAAATGCTCCTAAAGTGAGCAGACAGAAAGGCAAGCAACTAGAGACAGCTAGAAGATTGGCTCTTGAAAGCTCCATAAGAGCTCCTGAAAGTTTTGGAAGAGCTCTTAAGAGCTCCCAACAACTTCTGAACCTACCTGTTCAATAGAGCAGCAACAATAGTGAAATTTCATATCCCACTCTCGCATCCCTAATGCCAAAGAAGACCAAGAGTCTAAGGGAGATCTACCAAAATGAAAGGTATGATGAAGAATTTGATGAGTGTGAATTTTGTATTATTTTATCATAGTGATCTAGTTTATTTTGAGGATGTTGTGAAAGAGGAGAAATGGTGTGAGGCCATAGATGAGGAAATAAATGCAATAGAGAGGAACAACACTTGGGAGTTAACTGATTTTCCTCCCAACAAGCAAGTTATTGGGGTGAAATGGGTCTACAAGACCAAGTGCAATGCCAATGGAAGGATAGAGTGGCACAAAGCAAGATTAGTTGTCAAGGGGTACAAACAACAGTTTGGGAGAGATTATAATGAGAAATTTTCTCCCATTGCAAGGATGGAAACTATGCGGGCAGTCATAGCAATTGCAGGTCAGCACAAATGGAAGGTGTTTCAAATGGATGTGAAGTATGCCTTCCTTAATGGAGTGTTGAAAGAAGAGGTATATGTGGAGTAGCCATTTAGATATGAAGTTTTATGTCAAGAACACAAGGTGTATATGCTAAATAAATCTTTTTATGGGCTAAAGCAAGCTCCATGGGCATGGTACAGTAGGATTGACTCATATTTGATGAGCAGTGGCTTTAGCAAAAGCAATGGTGAGCCCACTCTTTACATCAAGGCAGCAAATGGTAAGATTTTGATTATTGTTTTGTATGTTGATGATCTAGTTTTCACTGGGGATGATTATTTCCTCATTGCTGATTTTAAAGAGGCCATGAAAAGAGAGTTTGAAATGACATATTTAGGTCTCTTGAGATATTTTCTAAGAATAGAAGTAAAAAAAAATCATGATGGTATATTTATCTCTCAAAAGAAATATGCAAATGAGATATTGAAGACATTTAGGATGCTTGAAAGAAAGTCTACTCCAACACCAAAATCCATAGGTCTAAAGTTGAGCAAGGAAGATTGCAGGAGAAATGTGGATCTAACCATGTTTAAGAGTTTGGTTGGAAGTTTAATGTATTTAACTACAACTAGGCTTGATATAATGCATAGTTCGAGTCTTATTTCTAGATTTATGGAGACTCCAAGGGACACCCATTGGCAAGCGAGTAAAATAATCCTAAGGTATGTGAATGGCACCAAATGATATGGCATTTTTTACACAACATCAAATGAGTTTGGGTTGGTTGGATACATGGATAATGATTGGGTAGGAAGTTTGGATGATAGGAAGAGCACATTGGGCTATGTGTTTCATTTGGGTTTGGGAGTCATCTCATGGGCTTCCAAGAAACAACCCATAGTTTCTTTGTCTACAACTAAGGCTAAGGATATAGTAGCAAATGTAACAATATGTCAAGCTACTTGGTTGAGAAGAATCTTGGTAGATTTGGGAGAAGAACAAGAAGATGTAACATCAATCTTTTGTGATAATGTTTGATCAATAGCCTTGACGAAAAAATCATGTGTTTCATGGAAGAAGAAAACACATTGAAATCAGGTATCATTTTATTAGAGAATTAGTTGAGAATGGTGAAATTAAAATGGCATTTTGCAAGTTTGAGCAATAGCTAGTAGACATATTCACCAAGCCTTTGAGCAGGGACAGTTTCAAGTGCCTAAAGAGCAAATTGGGTGTTGTTGATTTGGATTAGGATTGATCCTATTTTCGTCAGCTTAGGGAAAAGGGGGAGTGTTGGAATTTATTATTTTCTTGAAACTTCTCTCACATCATCCCCCTACTTTACCTACCTGTTAAGAGCCTCCAACGACAGTGTTTTTTTTGGATCTTCATCCTTGCATCTCCTGACAGCTCTAGAAGTAAATGCGGTAGCTTATTTTGAATTCCCAAATTAATGATAGTAGGTAAATTTGAATTTTGAGAGGGAATGTTGAAGAGACAAAAGGAATTGAAGGTAGTTAGTTTTGCCAAAAGTTGAATTTTTCTTGAGTAGCAACAGTCTGAAGGGGAATATTTTTGTTTGTTCTCTATGTGATTCAAAGAAGTTTCTAAATAGCAGCAGCTATGTTTGTTGTTTTGTATGTGAGCAGTGATTGCTCTTGAAGAGCTCTACGTAGCTCCTGAAGTTTGTCTTTCTGGTTGAGTAGCTCATGGAAGCTCCCAACAACTTGTTAGTTCATAGTTTAAGTTTATTTTCAGAGTTTTTTGTTTAATCTTTTATGTACTATCATTTCCAACTTAGTTAATACAAAAAAGGAAAATAATTACATGTCCAGATTTGTGTGTCTTGTTCTTTGTTATTCTATATTTAATATTCCTCTGTTGTTTTTGGGGAAACACGGCATCAACTCTGTGTTTTCTTTGCATTCATAAATTTTTGACAAATTCCTGTAAGTGTTTTCTGCAACAAATTGAAACTTAGACTTTAATGTAAATTCCATGAAAGGTTTGAATGTTAAGAGTGGCTCTCTAATGAAATATTGTGGTCAAAGTTTTGTAGGCCAAGGCTTTGTGGGACTTGACACAATGCGGGGATATATGATGCAGAAGTCGGATGAGGTGCCACTTGTGTGGAATCTTGTGAACAAAGTTTCGTGCAAGAATATCCACGAGTGAATTTTGCGAGGGGTTAAAACTTAGCTTTTAAAATACAAACTTCATAATAACCACGAGGAGCAAACTAAGGGTAAAAGGTTCAGACATTTTGTACATCACCTCTTATGCTAACACCTCATTGATTTCAGCCAAGTGTAGAGATAAGACTCATGGGAGCCGCATGAGGTGGCTCCAAAGAAATGGAACTCCACTGGCAAATTCCAGCATGGAAGTTCTTGTTAACTTGTAAAGGTTCTACAATGAATTTTGCTTCAAAAACATAAAGCAATGAAAACCCTCAGTGATGTAAACTTAATAATGACATGAAAATCATAAAGGTAACACTTAAATCCTGAAGCTTCATGAAATAAATTAATTCCATAACAAAATTCCCAAACACTTTCCCTAAATGCACAATCTTTTATCATTACTCACTGGCAATGTGAAATTTACCAATAATCAAACAATGGCAGCACAAAATTGTGAATTTAAGAGGGGCGAGATCATACCTAAATTAATCATCAAGGAAGTGCTAGAATACCCATAGAAATACTAAAATGGTGAGCCAGTGAAATGCAACAAGCTCCCCAAGTATCACACAACAAATGTCGAAAGTGAAAATGAATTGACAACCAACCCCCTATTTATAATTTGCAATATTAATGATGTAATAAATGTCTTATGACAGCTTATCCCACATGTTAAAACCCTAAAACACCTTGTGGGAACCCAAGTGGTACATGAATGTGAAATTCTATTTGCATAGAATTCCACATCATTGGCCCTCTAGCTCACAATTCAACTGATGAGTATTTTTGCACTACACAACATGAATCTTTTTGAGCATTATTTACTGAGTATTTGTTTTTTGTACTTTAACATAGCATATCACTTTGTACCATAAGCACACTAAAGTGGTGAGAATTACAACATCAAGAATTGCATACCCTTAAAATTCTACATAATGTTTTGGATTCACTTTTTTCTCTTGTAGCATATTTTTAGGATCATTTTCCCTTTTTATTAGCTTTTTCTTCCCATGGTTCCAAACTCATACCTCCCATGGTATCTTTTGTGTAAATTTTTGTTCTAGGTGTGTTAGCCTTGTAGTTTCCTAGTCTTTATCCTTTTGAAGAGCTGAAATCATCTAGACACAAGCAAGACAAGAAAACATCCATGCAATATGCTAATTTCCCATGATAGTTTATCATTGCACTATTAGTTTTTAGCATTTCACCACCTAGTGCATTCCTTGGTCAGTGGTAATTACTTTGGAATGAGACTAAATGGCTCTCCAACCCCTAGATTGGCCCATATTTCCCTCTTATCTTCTCATTTTAAAAATCCATCACTCATAATCTTACATTTTTAAACTCTCAAGTTATCTACAATAATATTTCCATTTCCCTACAACAATGTTGAACATTTTTGCACTCATGTGAGCAATACAACATTCAAAACACTCTCTTGAAGGTTTATTGTAACATATATAACAATCCACTAATGTCCCTCTTAGTTTCTCCAAAAAAATTGAGGTGATTTTGTTTTGTTTATTAGTCTATTGTCTTCTCATTTTGTTTCTTTTCCTATTGAATCCTTTGTTATTGTAGTTGGCACCTTGGGATCTACATTTCCTTTTTGTTATTTACTCATCTACACATGCTAGTTTGTCACTCCTTTTGGACCTAAGGTGGCATTCATATATTTGTCACTACATTTACATTCTTAGATACACTTAGGATAAAAACACACACTTCTCTTCAACTTCTTATTCTCTAAGCACTAAGCACATTAAACTAGAAGTGCACAAAAAATCTATTGATTGACCATGGAAATCAAAAGACTAAAAGAGGTTTGATCATTTTAACAAATTCCAATCCAATCACCCCCTTTTCCCCTCAAGATCATTTACTAAATTTTATTCTCGAGGTTCAATAATTTATTCTTTACTTTCATATTTCTAATGTTCCTTTGTATTCACATTATTTATTTTTATTATTAACCTCTATACATATAGAATCTTTTATTTCTTTCTATAAGCAGATGCTATTCTGCCCCTACAAATTATGGAAAAAGTAATTACCCTTCTATTTTTTAAAATTTCAGTATGAGAGAGTCGGCGAGCTATCTCTGTGAATAGTGCTCACACGAAGGAATAACAAAAACGAAGCCATTTTGACTCATGATCAGAAATATTGTACGAGAGGTACTTACATGCAATCTGAGCTTTATGCAATGCACCCCAACCTTTGTGTGTTAAACGTAAACACCTTTCACGTTTGGAAATTTGCGCGCGGACTTTGTGATCATCTGTATTCGAAACCGGTGGTGTGGCTCAACACGTCTCCCGAGCGAGAGGAAAGGCACAGTTTAGTATGAGCTGGATTGGAACCCACAAGCTCCTCTATATGACGTGTATTAAAGATTAAAGCGAAAGCTTGCATTGAAATTCTGCCCGCTGCATCAGCAAGGGGGAGAAGTGGCACCAAGAATTATTTTTGGGGTAGGCGTTTTCTTTATTATATTTGCTTGCCAGGCGTGGGAAATGGAATTGGGCTTTTTGAACTCGATTTTTTCGGAGATTTTTTAAGTAGGTGGGAGACAATCTCCAATGTTTGATTGGATTGATGAGTTGATAGGTTGGAACCATGCTCTTGCTGTTGAAATTGCTGAGCATTGATTTTGTAGGACCCATTAAATAGAATAATGGATAGAAGGCGATTCACGTTTGTGAAATGGCACGATTTTCAGCCCCGGGTGATTCCCCCGCTTGGGTTTCCCTCTGCTAGGAAGACTATAAAATGGGGCTACGCGCAGAGAGGAAGTGTATAGCTCGATATATGTGGCTTTAGATTTTGGTCTTAGGATTCATCTAGACTGTTTGCAATGGCTGACAGAGCTTCTGCAGTTTTTGATCCAAGTGCTTTCTGTGTGTTGTTATTGTTGGCACTCCTATCTTTTGCTGCTGAAGCGACGGTGCTTTTTCACAACTGGACAGTAAACTACCAGACATGGGCTCCTGATTGTGTCCAGGTGACCATCATCTCTATAAATGGACAATACCCGGGGCCAACCATCAGAGCCAGAGAAGGGGATACCGTTGTTGTTAAGTTAGAAAACTTGATGCCCACTGAAAACGTTGTTATTCACTGGCATGGCATTCGCCAGGTAAATTATCTGGTTTTCTTTTCATTTCACGTTTGTAGAGCAGAAAATGAGTCATATACTCTTACTTGCAATATGAAGGGTTGTTATCTGTAGACTGTACTGCGGATTGTTATCCATAGACTGTAGTGCGTGTACTGTTCTTTATTTCCTTTTTGTCTTGCTTTACGGGATCAAATTAATCTATTGTCGAAATAACTCTCCCTTGGCGTTTTGCATTGCAGATTGGCACTCCCTGGGACGACGGGACGGCTTCCATGTCGCAATGCGCAATCTATTCAGGCGATACCTACGTATATAATTTCACTGTGGACAGAGTAAGTTGGAAGACTCTTTCAATAAGAAATGTGAGCTTCTCTTCACTATAATATTGCTCATGAATATATGAAATGCAGCCGGGGACGTACTTCTATCACGGTCATTATGGCCTACAGCGGTCAGCGGGGCTTTATGGGTCGCTGATAGTCGATGCGGCAGGCAAAGAACCCTTCACCTACGATGGCGAGCTGAGCATCCTTTTAAACGACTGGTGGCACAAGAGCACTTACGAACAGGCCGCGGGCCTGTCTTCCAATCCCTTCGTCTGGGTTGGGGAGCCTCAGGTATATCATTTAGCAGAGTCGTCTTAAATGAGGTCATCAATAATTATCATAGAATATGTTAAGATGACAATTAAGTTAAATGGTAGTAATCTATGACAATATAACTTAGTAAGCATAATTCAAGATGAGTTTAATAAAATGTATTGCGAATTAGAATACATGTATGTTTAATGGTACACAATCAAACTATCCGCTACGTTTAAGCTGGCGCTTAAGAATCATTTAAATCTCATGAATTTTATTTTTTTGTGCTGCTTTTTACCAGTCACTGCTGATAGAGGGGCGAGGACAATACAACTGCTCAGCAACCAGCAAGTACTGCAACGCTACAAACACACAGTGCTCGCCCTACGTCTTGCCGGTGCAACCTGGGAAGACATACCGCCTCCGTATTGCAAGTGTGGCATCTCTTTCGGCCCTCAATTTTGTGATTCAGGTTGATCAGCTTAACCAAAAAATCTTTATATGTAGTCAATGTTCAAGTTGTTTATGTGGAGTAAATGGATCTGTTTAAGCCTTTCCCACGATTCTCACATTTGGTCTTGTACAGGGACACAATATGACGGTCGTCGAGGCAGATGGGCATTACGTAGAACCGGTGGAAGTAGACAACCTGGACGTATACTCTGGCGAATCGTATTCAGTTCTGATTACTGCAGACCAGGACCCTTCTCAAAACTATTGGGCGGGTGTGAACGTAAGAGGTAGGGAGCCCAACACGCCCACTGGACTGGCCATCCTGAACTATCTTCCCAATCCCCCAACCAAACTCCCCACCGCGCCATCTCCCACGAGCCCCCTATGGAACGATACCGCCTACAGCAAAGCTCTGGCTCAGAAATTCTTGGCTCTCAAAGAACACGAAGAGCTTCCCCCGCCTCAGTCCCAGAGGCAGCTGATCCTTCTCAACACGCAGAACAAGATCAACGGCTACACCAAGTGGGCGATCAACAACATTTCGCTGGTGCCTCCTCCGACTCCCTACTTGGCCGCCATGCTATACAATATCACGAGCGCCTACGACACTGCCCCTCCTCCGGACGTCTACAGTCCCCGTGATTACAACATCACCATTCCTCCCCCAAATCCAAACGCCGTCGAAGGGAACGGTGTGTACGTCTTCGAATTGAACTCCACTGTGGATGTGATTCTTCAGAATGCGAATACTCTCACCGCCAACAGTTCAGAGATCCATCCATGGCATCTGCACGGCCATGATTTCTGGGTTCTTGGATATGGAGAGGGCGCGTTTGACCCTGTTAAGGACCCTCTAAACTACAACACAGTCAATCCTCCGCTGCGCAACACAGTGGCGTTGTTTCCATACGGATGGACGGCCATTCGTTTTAGAGCCGATAATCCAGGAGTATGGCCTTTCCACTGCCATTTGGAGGCCCACTTTTTCATGGGGATGGGAGTGATCTTTGCAGAGGGAATAGAGAAGGTGGAAAAGTTGCCCGTTGCAGGGATGGGGTGTGGCCTAACCAAGAATTATATTCACATGCACCACTGATCTCTTTGCTCGAGAGACCCAGTTTTTCAAGATAATGCATATCAATCCCATGATCAATCATCAATTATCCATTACAATAACAAGGGCTGCAGGGCAGCTACTGTCGCTGAAAGGTTGAAGTGTGTTTTGTAGGGTTGCAGACAGTAATGTATTTCCAATTGAATAGAATTATTATAGAAATGCTGATGTGATTTTTAAAATCTCAGTTGCTATTTGTTACCAATGATTCAGACTAGTTCTTACAGTAAATAAAAGTATTTTTGTATCAAAAGTTAAATTGCATTTTGTCAAATTTTATTTTCCTTTAATTCATGCCGATGATCCAGTAGTATGGGCCTTCCACGGCCCTTTGGAGGCCCACTTTTCATGGGGATGGGAGTGATGTTTGCAGAGGGAATAGAGGTGGTGGGAGAGTTGCCCAGTGCAGCGATGGGATGTGACCTCACCAAGAATAAAATTCACATGCACCACTGATCTCTCTCCTCGAGGCACCAAATTTTTAAGATAATGATTTTATCCACTATCAATCCCATCACCAATTATCAATAACAATAACTGATAAGCATTACTTCAGAAAATATCAATAAGTCTTTTATCCATTGTCTATTATCTTGCACCCTCGTTGTAATAGAAATCCCTGTAATTTTGGACTATACGAATTATATAAATTATTAAATTTTAAATTTCGAGAATTTTATGATATAATGATGGATGGATTTTGTGTTTTCTTTGTTGATTTAAATTTACTATTATGTATTAAAAAAAATCTAATTTGAAGTGGTATCTTTTTGTCTTTAAAATTATTAATATATATAATGTTAATCAATTCATGAACCGCCCAAGTGCCACACTAGACATACAAACTACATAATGTCAAAAAAACATGACATTTTAATATCTTTTATAGTTCAACAATCTTGGCACTAAAATATCAAGACCACGTGGATCACTTGTATTTGTTTAATTTGGCTTGATATACAAGAAGATTAAAAAAGTAACACAACCCTTGGTTTTAGATTAGAGCATATTTAATGGGATATTATTTTTTAATTTAAATAGAGGTAGCTTTTATTTCAAGAAAGATATTTTTTATTCAATAGATATGTGCCTAAGCATAGATAGGTACATCAATGAAGACTTGAATTTCCTCATATAGTAAAATTAATTTGTCACATAAGTATCTATGTATAAACATGAGCATCATATCTTGAGATTCTTCAAAAAGAGAGATAAAATTTGGGTATTAATGAACGTATGCAATGAAATTAAAAAATAAGAAATATAAAGAACTTCAAAATATCAAATAGAAATAAAATCAAATTTCTAATCTAACAACCTCACTTAAAATTCAAATGGTTTTTGATTTGTCTATTGGAATGTGGATTTAACTCAAGAACATAACAATCATTTTTTATTGATAAGATATTTTGATAGAATGAATTTGCATTAAGTGTGATTGAGTATGTCAATGATGAAAAAATATTTGAATTTATAGAATTTTTGAGGGATAATCAATTAGGAGACGAGGATAAGAATTAAGATCTGGGTTAATTGAACAAGTTATAGAGTCAACTCAATTTAAAAATAAAATTCTCATTTTGAACTTATGAAAGGATAATAATGAATTATTTGATTTAATTGATGGATAAATGTGAGGATGAAGTTTCTATTTGAAGATGAAGTTAATTGATCAACAATGAAGAAAAATTTAAATCAAGACAAAGTTAATGGATAACAAACGAAGTTAACTAATGACATGAAAATGGAAAATTTAAAACTAGAAAATTAGATCTCATTTAATTAAATAATGAAATATTATTTAATTAAATTGATAAATAGATAAATGAGAAATGATTACTAACTAATAAATTATTTGTGATGTGATATGATGATTAATGAATAATAAAATAATACTATGGTAAACTAACGTGATTTATGATTAGGAAATGATATGACAATAATTGGGATTAAGTGTATAATTTTAGTGTCTATATTTTGTCCCTCTTTAAAGCAATGTTCAAAGTGACATTGTTTCAAGGAAAAGAAAAGTAGCAAAGAAGAATATTGTATAAAATAAAAATGATGATGAAATTCCCCAATCAATTAAGAAATGAAAAATTAGAAAAGTGAAATGATTAATACCCCCTTGAGAGGTTATTCATGCATGGGTGAGTTCTTGAAAGAAGAGATATGAAGGAAATTTCAAATGGAAGATGGAAAATGAAGAAAAAGATATACAATAAACATGATGATGGATGAAATAATGATGATGTGTTATGTTAACTTTGAGTTTAGCTACCTTTATTTAATATAGTAATGGATGTTATACACCAAGGTATATAGGACCAAGGTGACAATGTATCCAATGCATGGACTAAATCTCAAGAAAATAGCATACAAGAGAATACCCCAACACTCACAAGGCATCTAACGCTCTTGGTAAGTTCATGATGAGACAACCATCAAACCCAACACACAAAAACAATAAACCTTCCCCAATGTATACCATTAAAAGCACGACAAGCTATAAAATTATTGTGGTGATCTTAAGTAGGCATAGTATGGGTCAAAAGATACTTAAAGGAAAGATGTAATAGATCTAATAGATAAACTAAAGAAAAAGACAAGAAACTATCAACTAACACACAATAGTACTACCTCATCCCAAGGTGTGAAAAAACTAGAAAGGATGTATTTCAATCATGATTTGTTTTGGGAAGGTTGTAACCAATTTCAAACAACTAGTGGGTGATAGGGAAATTTTCACAATGGAAAAGGATTGTTTTGACTATATGTTACTGAAGTTGGTCTAAATTTCTAAGGTTTTGCATTGAAAGACTATGTTACAAGTGTGTTATTTTAAGGGTTGAAAACACATGTTGATGTTTTTTCTTGATGTTTACAATTATTTATGGTGTGGTATATACTACAAGGAACATGATAAATGTAGATTAATGAAAGATACACATATGCTAGAAAGCATGCATGTGCAATGTTGCAAAGAGAAACATGATTTTTCCACTAGTCAAGCCGAAAACCAATTGATTGATTGATGATGATATGTTTATAATGTTGTTGGTATGGGGATGCATACCAAAAATAATATGAGGATTGGTAAAAATATATCATGATGATAATGTGACTAAAATAGATATGGGTTTATAGCAAGGTTGGGAACAAAACCAAGGGATGTTTTGGATGATCTGCTAGATTGAATAACAAGTTTGTGTGGATTAGATTGTTGTATTTGGATAAATTTGTTTTAGCATTGGTTGGATTGTGAAGGGATATTGTATAGGTGGATTGGAATATTTGAACAAATGATAAGGGAGAACCAAGTATAGTGATAAGGATGAAAGGATAAGGGATTACTTAGGTATATAATGGGACGATAATTAGTTGGGGGATAAGTGAAATGAGTATCATTTGATGGAGGATTTAGGATGTGATGTCCAAGGAATATTTTGAATAGGATTAGTAATTTTCCTCCAATATACAAGGTTGGATAATGCTATGTATGTAATGGTATGATCATAGGTGGTGTGTGGCCAAAAGATGAATATATCAAGAGTTTTCCAAAGCATGTTTTAATTTTGTTCCTTAGTCCCTATCAAGATCAGGATGGGTAGGGAAGATAGAAGAAAATGATATGGATTGAATGAATAACAATGTCATGATAAAATATGTGATGGATGAGACAAATTTCCCCCAAGTGTAATGGTACACAATATAATTAATCTTACACATGACATAAGGATCATTTAATGGAGGATTTAGGATATGATCTCCAAGGACTATGTTGCATAGGAATAATAAGGTTTCACCAATATGCAAGGTTGGGTAATGCTATATAGGTAATGGTATGATTGTAGATGGTGGGAGAGAGTGACATGAGGATCATTTGATGTGATCATGAGGATCATTGGATGTGATCATTTGATAGGCGGGGGATAAGTGACATGTCATGTCCCTGAAACGTGACCATAAGATAACAAAGGCACATATAAAAAAATTAACCAAATTGATATCATCATAATTATAATTGTCAAAGACGATATTATAATTATAATTATAATTATTAAATATAAATATTAATAATTTAAATATTAGGATCATTATGATATTAAAAATATTAGAGATATATAAAATTAATATAAAACAAAAAATCAATTTATAAATATAGGAAGTATATAATATCTAGCAATATTTTAATTACCAAAAGTAATATAATATTATAATTACACTTTTTAGAAGAGAAAGAAATAATTACCCGATCATGAAACAAACATTAGTTACCAAGGAAATTAATATTTAAGTGATTGATACTAATTGGAAGCAACGAATAAGGAGGTGCGATTGGTTGGGAAGAGACATAGTGAGAAGACACGACCCCTCACAACAAAATCCATATAAAAGGAATTGAAAGTCATTCTAGAGATCATCGAATCATGGAATTATGGTGTAGAGTCAACCGAAAATTGCCTATAGAGATAATAATACCGACAGCAGAGAACGATAGCTTGTACGTAGAGTTTCGATTCTCGAGTAACACCATCCGAGGAATAATATGCCACGGCAATTGCAGAGTATACATTGAAGACATTACAATGAGGACCAACGTGTCATCTACACTGGTGGATGATCCCTATGTATGTTGGATTTGCATATGTTTGTTTTACTGTTGGAACGCTTGGGCCTTGGCGGAGGAGAATAACATCGGCCCCCTTGTTATTTCTCTTTTCTGACATTGTTACATGTTGGTTGGATGAATTATACGCATGGGAAGGTATCTGGAATAGAGGATCTGAGAATTTGGGGAGATCATTTGTCTTCTACAGAAGATCGCAGGTGCCCAAATGGGCATACAAATTTATAATTGGGTTGTGTTACAAGGAAATATAACAGACATCCAGCCACTCTCATATCACATGAAGCAAAGGATGGAAATCAAGGGAATCGCGATGGTATAAGCTATGCATTGCCTTGTTGGAGGAAGAATTGATCAAACATGAATTAAGACAAGAGTCGAGGCCCTATTCATGGCCAGGCTTAACCGGTACACTCGCTGACCGCTTAGGTGGCCGGGCCCGTGGGCCCCACTAACCTGACCTTTCCCTTTCCGTTTTCCGTTTTCCAGGGATTATGTTCCGTTAACTTTTTGTTCCTCCATTTTCGCGTTAGCTGTTTTCATTCCACGGTTAACAAAATCTCTTAAAATGCATTGCGAATGGAAGAAAGGCGAATTATGTAAAAAAGAAATCACGTTTGTCTTATTCTCTTTTTACTCCCATATTCATTAGGGGATTAAATATGGTGTAATAAACGCTTACAAATACCCTGTCTGAGACAAAAACGAAAGCATGGATTTAAGAGGCTTTTCTTTAAGTAGAGAAGCACAAAACACTAAATTCCAATATTATCCTGTAAAGCACAGTAATTTAACAACAAAGCCTTTCTTTTTAATTTATATAATATTTGTGCTCCTTAGAAGGGAGAAGGCTTACGTGACCTAAGATGCTATTTTTCCTTTTTCTTTTTTTATTATAACTTTTTTTATTATATATTATAATAAGGGTGTTCAATGGTTTCATAATAAATATAATCGAGTATGGAACAAATTTTATATAGTATTATGTTGTTTACTTATAACAATTATTGTTTTACAATAGAATTAATTTTACTTTATAAATTAAAATAAATCTAAACACAATAAAAATCTAATTTTACTTTATAAACTAAAATTGTTTTAAACACAATAAAATCTTTTGAGTAAAGAAAAATAATCTCTTAAGTAAATAAAAATTATTATTATTATTATAAAATAACTCTATAAGTAAATAAAAATAATAGTTATTATTCTAAAATAACTCTTTAAGTAAAAAAAAATTAAATATTTTTTAAATATTTAGTTGTATTTCAATTTTTATATATGCTCATACATATAAAATAACTCTTACATAAATAAAAATTAAATAATTCTTTAATAGTTTTAATTTTTTTTAAATATTTAGTTATGTTCCATCATGACATTGACACTTTGTGTGTTATTATTACTGTTGATATCTATGATTTATTTAGATTATGATAAGTAAAAGTGTGGTTATAGTCTAAGGAGGAATCATTATTGTTTAATATTTTTAATTTAATAGAATTCAAACATTTTTTATGAATGAAAAAAGAAAGAAAATAATATTAAATTTAAATGTTATAAATTTTCCTACAATTTATATTCATTAATATGGACTATATAAATATTGTATTTAGTGAATATTTTTATGAATTATAATATTTTGAAATTTGTTTATATTTTTATGTAATTGTTATATTTTTATTTTTTCACAAATCATTTTAATAAGTGTTATTAGAATTAATCATTGTTGTAATATGTTAGAAATTATAATTGATATTAATCAATTATTGATTGTTATTATTTTATTTTCTTGAGAGCTTTTTATAAAATTTATTTCAAGTAAATAAATAACTATAAATAAAAATAACTCTTGACTAAATAAAATAAAATAAATTCTTGAATAGTTGTAAAGAAAAAATAAGCTTAGATAAATAAAAACAGTTTATCAAATAGTAAATGAAGAAGTATGTATGTATCAACAAGTTTACATTAGTATATTTATATTATTTTAAAAGTAGGATAATAATATTATATAAGTTATTATCATAAGAGATATATATTACAATCAATAAATAATTGTATACATTAAAGACACACAAACATAATAAAAATATATAAAATAGCTCTTAAATTAATAAAATAATTCTTAAATAAGTCTAAACTAAAATAAAATAATTAAAACAACTCTTAAGTAAATTAAATAACTCAAGAATAATTATATATATATATATAAAATAAAAATAACTATTAATATACCCATGTTAAAGGCTCTCAAGAGTTAATTCGTGAAAAACTAGAGAAGAGGCAAGGCAAGTGGCTAGTAAACTCCCCCAAAAAAGTGAGAATGTGAGAGTTACCATAAATTCTCAAGGATTTTTTTTCAATAAAAGGAGGGTGTCATTGGAGGAATAAGTCTAATATAGAGGTTGGATGAATCCAATCTATTTCAAATTTAGATAAGATTATCCTCAATTATTGATAAGAAAAGGGATGGTTTGGCAGAAGATGAAACTTTGATTTTGCATTTTTTTTGTAAATTGCACACCTATTAGAGATCTAGAATCCCCTTTGCATGATATTATCCATCATTAAAATATTATTTTGGACCATAACCCAAAAGAACAAATTGATCTTAGTGGTAAGATCTTTATTCAATATCTTAGACCAAGGGACCTCATCAGAACTCACATTCAACCTAGTGGTATATTCAGTTATAATATTATAATTACAATCATCTGAGTGGGCCAAAATTAACTCATCTTCTCTATCAAAATGATAAATATGGAAACATTTTAACTATAGATCATGTATGTTAGAAACTAGATTAATTGCATCTTGGCTATCAAAATCAAGGGAAATAAATTTCCTTTTACCTTCTTTAGACACTTATATATAGTCATCCATTTATCTCCCAACATACTTTCTAATGGTGGACAAATATTATCCAAAGGACTAGTTTTGCACAAAGGTTGATCTAAGAGCCATGTATCATCCCAAAAAGGAGCATATTCTCCATTTTCAACATTGCATTTACTTCCTTTCCAAAGGATATTTATACTTTTAACCAAGAAATTCCATAAAAAAGAGCTTGAAAGAAGAGGATCAAATGAAAGAAGTCTTTCTTGCAATTAGATTTTCTAAATATTTTAACTTAAATATCTTTATCCACTAGTTTTCCTCATTCAAAAATGTCCAAATTAACTTCACAATAAGAAATTTATTTTTGAATTTCAACTTTTGGATACCAAACCCTCCTGGTTTTGAAGGAAAGAAAACCTTATCCCAAGCAATCAATGGAATTCTATCTTTCTCTTCTATAATGTCCACCCATTTGTTGCCTTGATATTTCTTATTAGTATAGGTATAAATTAAGAATGTTTCAAGATACATATTGTAGTTATTCAACTATTTAAATATACAAAAAGGATCAATGTGTTATGGGACAAAATTGCCCAAAAAGGACACTAGCGCACCACTACACATGTGCCTAAAAATACGCTAGCATCCTTGGAACTACACAAGTGTTCCAAAAATTTGTTAGAGTTTAGAATCTACATTGTAGTCTTGTTTTTACATCATAGTCCCAACCACATGTTGTAGAATATAGTCCTAGCTAGAACTCACCAAATGACCATTTCGAGGTCTCATACCCAAAGACAACACTTATGACTCAAAAAATAAGAATACAACATAAATGGATTCCCAAATGGTTCAAAATGTCTAAGAGACTAGGAGGGATAACCCCAACCAACCTCCAACATAATGACCAACAAAGGAGATTCTCTGGACATGGGATGGGAGGCCTATAAGTAACTCCAAAATGAGTCCAAGGACATAAGGAGCAAAGGAAAACACTCCCAACACACCCTATTGGTCCTTAAAGCAATATGAGAACCACAACCCCAGCAAGTGGTGATTTCTCACCAACACACAATCCCTAAACTCAAGAGATGAACCATGCAAGATCACACAAGAACCAATGCCAAATTGAATGTTTTATATCAAAATATATTAATTTCAAGCTCAAATCCAAATGTGCTCTATGTTCATTATACCAACATAATTAGAATGATAAATTGCAAAATAAAATAACATAAACATTTGACACCAACATTTAGTGAGATTCAAGAAATATAAAAATCCTCCCTTAGTAATTCAATTCACAACCTAAGAAATTCCAAAACCAACGAAATCCATCCGATTTCCATTTTTCTGAGGAGAGGGTTTGAGATGGAGTGCAATTTTTCAAAAAAAATAAGGAATCAATAAAAGACGTGTCTTTACTTTTATCACTTTTTCATTTTTATTTCTTTAATTATTTTATTTTCTCAAAATAATCATACAATTTATAAATAAAAATCAAATGCCTAAGCCATTTATTTTTACAGGGGAAATGGAGTATTTACTAATTAATCCTTTTCAATCAATTTTTTGAAGCTAAAAGAAAAAATTTAAATAAATTTTTTAACTAAATGAAATGATTGAAATATTATTTTTAATGCATTTAAATAACATAGTTCCCTTTCATTTCATTTTCAATTTCTAGATTCCCAAATGTATTAAACAATATTCACATGAAAAATTTAATCTTTAAAAATGCAATTGCATGTAATAAGGAAATAAACAACCATAGTATAACTCACACAATTACTAATCTTTCACAACACATGGAATCTAGAATTCATATTTGAAATGAGGAGGGAAAACAAGTTCATTGACACTCATTTAAGAATTATTTTATTAATTTACGAGTTATTTTTTATTTTTTAATATATTTTAATTATGTTTGAATGTCTTTAATGTATACAATTATTTCCTGAGGGTAATATATATGCATCTTATGATAAATTATTTATATATTATCATCCTAATTTTAAAATAATTAAATATACTAATGTAAAATTTGTCTAAGATTTATTTTTACTTTACAATTCTATTCAAGATTTTTTTATTTTATTTAGTCAAGAAAATAAAATAACAACATGCTAGTACTTTTAACTAATTAATATCAATTATAGTTTCTAACATATTACAACAAAGACTAATTCCCAATTATCAAAATGATTTGTGGAAAAATATTTTTTAAATGAAAATACAACCATAACATAAAAATATAAACATTCACAATATTATAATTCATAAAAACATTCAGTGGATATAATATTTCTATAGTCCATATTAATGAACATGAATTGTAGGAAAATTTATAACATTCAAATTTAATATCATTTTCTTTTTCTAGTCATAAAAAATGTTTGAATTCTATTAAATTAAAAATATCAAACAATAATGATTCCTTATTAGACTATAACCATACTTGTACTTATCATAATCTAAATAAATAATGGATATCAACAATAATAGTAAGACACAAAGTGTCATGTTATGATGGAACAAGAAGAAATATTTAAAAAATTAAAACTAAGAATTATTTAATTTTTTATTTACTTAAAGAGTTATTTTATATGTATGATCAAATACAACTAAATATTTAAAAAATTAAAATTATATAAATATTATTTAATTTTTTATTTACTTAAGAATTATCTCATAATAATTATTATTATTTTTATTTACTTAAGAGACTATTATTTTTTTCATATACTTAAAAGATTTTATTGTGTTTGTAAATGTAGAAATAAATTTTATTGTGTTTAGAATTCTTTTAATTTATAAAATAAAATTAAAGAGGTTTTATTATGTTTAGAACAATTTTAATTTATAAAATAAAATCAGATTTTTAGTGTTTAAATTTATTTAATACCATAATACTATATAAAATTTGTTTAACCTCTTTCATAATATATAATATGAAACCATTTTTTTAATTCATTATTTAAATTTTAAATTATTGGAACACCATTATTATATTATTTTTTAATTCATTATTTTAAATTATAAATTATTTGAACACCATTATTATATTATAAAACATATATAATAAAAAAGAAGTATGAAAGTACATACTTCTTAGGGCTAATTAAACTGCCCTACACCTAAGACATCTCCCTTCTAAGGAGCACAACTATTATATAATTTTTTTAAAAAAAACTTTGTAATATTACTATGCTTTACAGGATACTAGCGGAGTTTAGTGTTTTAGGCTTCTCTCTTCGAGAAGCCTCTAAATCCATGCTTTAGTCTTTCTTTCAGACGGTGTATTTGTAAGAGTTTATAACACCATATTTAATCCCCTATTGAACGTGGGAGTAAAAAAAGATTAAGACAAATGTGATTTCGCCTTTCTTTCATTTGCAATTCATTTCAGGAGATTTCGTTAATGATGGAATGAAAACAGCTAACATGAAAACGGAGGAACAAAAAATTTACCGGAACAGAATCCCTAGACAACCAAAATAAGGAACGGAAAGGTCATGTTAGTGGGGCCCATGGACCGGGCCACCTAAGCGAGTCAATGCTTAGATTGTGTCGGTTAAGTCGGCCCACTATTCATAGCTGCCATAAGACAAATAGCAGTTAAAGAGAACAATCTGAATAAATAAGCGCCGCCCTCTAAATAATAATATTTGGGAATAAGTGATGAGAATGAGATTACAGATTAAACCTTTTAATGAACACTAAAGTTGTAAAGAGAGCTATTGGATCATTAATGCATGGGGAAATATATCACCGCTAAATATAAGAACATTGTGGGATCCATTGTAGGGATACGGTGGTACAAGAAGTTGTACTATAGAAATTTTGAGAAGAGTTTTATTGACTGAATTCTCTCAGCTTGGAGTCTGTTGTCTATTCTAGACATATGTATATTGCAAGTCAACATTCATATGTTCAGGTTACTCTTCCTTTTTGAAATGATATAAAATATTATAGCTATGGAGTTAAGGGTTGTGTCATGGTTTATGAAGCTCAAACCTAGAGTGAATGCTATGCTTTAGAAATTTATTTATTTAGTTCTTGAACATAAGATACTCAACTTGTTATGAGGTGCCATGATATAGAGAGTGTATTAAATATGTTCAAGTGTTGCATTGTAAGAGAATGGTGATTTTGGTTTGAAGTTGTTGTGGAGATCGACCTTAGATCAATAGATTATCTTTATCTGCTTATAGTTTGACAACATAACATGTCCAACTCGGGTAATTGCAACAAACTTGGTCCAAGGGGGCCAAGGTACATTACATGACATGAGGATCATTTGATGGATGATTTAGGATGTGATCTTCGATATTGATGCGGGAGCATCACTTTGGTTTTCTTTTATGCTCATTTTGATGTTAGGAGTCTTATTTGTGTTAGGGTAGGTCTTAGGGGATCCATTAGGATCATTTTTAATAGTCTAAGTTGTGTAAATAGGCCTATAAATTCAAATTTTGCTTTTCTCACCAAAATGCAAATTTGAATTTTTAGGTGATTTTTGGCTTGTAAAAGGTTGGGTTGTGTTCCTTAGCTATTTTTCTAGGTTGGATGAGTCCCGTAAGGTTGTAGAATACCACGAAAGACCATGTAGGGTCTTATTACATGTTTTTGTTTAATTCTTAGGTTGTAAAAGTGCATATTTTGCAAATTTAAGGCATAAAACATTAGGTTACATTTAGGATTTTGAAGAAAAAGCATGTAATTTCAATGGAAACTATTTTTAATATTAATTCACCTTGAATTAATGGAAATACACACTCAAAGAAGTTGGAAAGGATTTTTTTCTTGAAAAACCCTGTTTCTTCACCATTTTTGGTCATTTTTTTTAAATTATAGTATGAAAACAGCCTTGTACGTTGTTGTACTAAATTTTTTCAAGTCTGATAGTGGTTGGAATGATAGCGGTGTGTTTTAAAGTTCAAATTCTTTTGGTTTCATTAAATTTCATTAAGTTTTGAGCAAGTTATAGGAAATTACTACTAGCAACCCTGTTGTTGAACTAGGTGTACCATAGAAAAAAAGGCAACTTGCTTGATTTGGGAATAATTGATGACAAATTGGACTTAATTAGGCCTTGATTTGGTGTTGTGAGGTGTTTTGCACATCCACACTAGGTCTTGAACCCTTGCAAACTAAATAAAATGCATTTAGAGATGTCTTGTGAAGGTGTTGTAAAGTGTTGTAAAAGACTTTCACACCTCTCTAGACTTAATGAACCCATTTTCCCTTAATTCAACATTATAAAATGTATTTAATGAAGGATTGTAAAATAAACTTAATGTTAATCTAGTGTTGTAATGTGTCCTACACATTCACATTGGATGTTGTGCCTTTCTAGGCTAAGTGGACCTCATTTTAGTGTTGTAAAGTGTATTTAATTTTGTGTCCCAAGCCATAATTGACCTTCACATCATCATTAATAGGACCCTATTACCCCATATTGTGCATCCTAAGGCATAATTTGATCAAATACCCGACAAGGTTGCAACTTATACCTTATTTCCTTATCTCCTGGCATCTGAGCTATTAGATTGGCCCCTATGGGACCCATTCACCATGCATGGTGAATCAGTCCCATCCAGGTGGGACCCATTCACCATGCATGGTGAATCAGTCCCATCCAGGTGGGACCTATTCGCCATGTGTGGCGAATGAGTCCCATTTGGCTCAATTTTGATCTTTGAGTGGAAAAAAATTGAAATTTGAGTTTAATATTGCTTCATGTCGGCCTGTGATGAGGTATTAATAGGTAAAATAGGTGAATTTCCTATAAATATAAGTCTTTTAACTTATTTTCACATCTCTTTTATCTCTTTTATCTCTTATCTATTGTCATTCATTAATCTTCCATCTCAAGTCAAGCAACTTAGGGTTTTATCATTACAAGACATCAAGAAAGCTCCTAAAGACATTCAAGGACTAAATCTTCTTCCATTTCTGCAGACTTTCAAGATCAAACATCATGGAAAGATTTAGGATTCTTGTAAGCTTAAAAATCATTGAAGATCTAGTTGCAAGGTTGCTTAAGTCTTCTCTTCATTCAACAAGTCAAAATATCAACAAAAACTCACTTTTAGACCCGTAAATCAGAGTTTCAGAAGCGGAAACCTGTAGGAAGTCAAAGTGCAGATTGGAAACAAGTCCGGCACAGTTTGGCAGAATTGGGACTGATTCACCCAGAATGGCGAATGAGTCCCTCCAGGCTTGAAAATCAGCATCAGCAATGTTTCAAAAGCAATTTTCAGTCTCCTTCAAGCTTTCAGGTGCACACGTCAAGTTTCATTCATTTATGTTTAGCTTTGCATTCATTTCTAGTTCATTGTTGCATTACATAATGTGCTTTCAAACATCACTTGTTTCTTAGATTTTGCATACTTAATCAGTCAATCTTATCAATTAGTTGCACTTAGATCATCTCATTTAGTCTTAATAACATCATACATTACATAATTTGAATGAACCCCTTAACATTTTTGGCCCTACTCTCTCCTTTTAGGTGAAAACCCCTAAAAGAGTTGGGGAGTCTTATGGTGCCAAAAATCTATGGTTCATTTTGGTGAACCTACTTTTTCGAATAATTTCTTGTCTAATTTGGAGTCCATCATAGATCTATCCTTGGATTAGTCTTGCATTAGGATTTGCATGATTTCTTTTCCATGCTAGGTTTCAAATTTTGCATTCATAGAAAGTGCATTTAGGTTGCATTTTTGACATCTAATTTCAAGTAACTTTTTTGAAAATTCTGCATTTTTCATTTAGGTCTGCATCATAGAACTCGGAAACCTTCAAAATTAGTCAAAAATTTCTGAAAAATATGAAAAAAAGTCCATACTGGGACTCATTCGCCACCCTGGGCGAATCAGTCCCTTTTGACCCTTGAAACTGCATTTTAAAGAACTCAGAACTCTATTTTCAAGCTTTTGTTTGGTGCCTTAACCTACCTATATCAGTTAGTTGCATTTTTGTAGCATGCATTTCACTAAATCTCGCTTAAAATAGCTCATTTCATGCATTTTTTCATTTTGCATTTACATTTTTCATGTCATTTTTCGATTGGTGCATAGTGTAATCAGAAAATTACCTTGTTTCGTATCTGAAAATTGCATTTCATTTTAAGTCATTGCATTGCACTTTATTTACTTTCTTATGTTAGTATGTGTTCTCTTAAAGCATTCCATGTTTATAGAAGAGCAAGTGGCTTGTACGATTCTATTTTTCATGAACATAATCTAAGACAACAAAGTAAAACATTTGATAAGCATTTTACATACCCTCCTAGTACCTATCGGATTTGCAAGAATATAATAACACAAGAGGATGCAAGTGTCGATAATCATGACACTCATACTTTTTTTTCTCCCAATACCTCTCCTATTAGTGAAGAAGGTATTTTGGTGAAAGGAGCTACAAGTACTGTGGGTCTTGATTGTCCCTCTCCTCTTCAACCTTTGGAAGACATCAGAAAACAAGAAGATCAAAACATAGAAACATTCCTAAATACCACCTTACCTAATCTCCATAACCATGACAATCAAACTTTTCCATCTCCTAATATCCCTCCTCAATGTCAAGAGGATAGGTTGGTATTAGAAGACATCCCTATTAAGAGTCATGAGAATTTTGATCCTCCCTTCCCTAATGTTCCTTCCATTTGGGATAATCTATTTGAAAACCACAGTGATCCTTCTCTTGATGCCTCCCTCACTTGTCATGAAGTCACTTTTCACACTTCAAACTTGGATGAACATATTACAAACTCTCCTAGTAGGGTAGATAACATAGCAAAAGAGAATAATACCTTAAGGGAAATAGACAATTAACATATTCACATAATCATCCCCCTCTTGACACTCATATCATTGATCATTCCCCTATTAGCGATGAAGTCATTTTGGAAGAACCTAGCCCTACTTGTCAAGAACATGTGGCTTGTTATTCTCCTAAAAATTCTCCTTCTAGGGAGAATATCATGGTGCTAGAATGCGGCAACACTAATAATGTTTCTTCCTTCACTAAACAAGTGGTTCTTGATTTCCCTTCCTTAGAGCTCCATCAAACCACGACAGCTAAGGTGATGAATGCACAAGTTTCCATTAGATCCCCCTCCATCAATGGACCTCATACATACCCTGTGGAACATCCTAACAACCCTCTAATTCTCTACCCCTCTTCACACAAACAACAAACTCCAAACAAACCTGAACTCATCCTCTACCCACCTAAGAAAAATGTATCGCAACAACTGAGCTATAATACTATTGCTCATACATATAACACTCGCAATAATCCCCAACCGCCGAAACCAACCCCAATCCCTTTACCTTTACCCAATCCCACACACAAAGGAGTATGATCTTGTTGAAAAATTAAAGAATACTCCTGCAAATATTTCCCTTTGGGATTTACTTCAGAACTCACCAAATTACCACACTATTCTTCAAACAACCTTACAAAAAATTGTAGTTCCTCCTATTACAACTCTGAATGATGTGGCATCTTTAATCCATAGCACGAATCTTGATATTAATTTCCATCAACACGAGCTCCCTCCTTTAGAGTTGCGAAAATAAAACGAAGCTTTCATGACCATCTCTCAATACAACACAAAAGGGATAAAGAGAACTCTTATAGCTAATGGTTCTGCTCTTAATGTGTGTAGTGTGAGTCTTTTGGATAGGCTTGGCATTCATAGATCCACCATTCGACCTAATTCTCTATCTATTACGAGATTTGACAATGTCACAAAGAAACTGCTAGGGGTAACCATTATGCCTCTTACCGCTGGAGTGGTCACCTTGAATACACCAATCCATGTCATGTCTTATAAAATTTCATGTAATCTTATCTTAGGCAGACAGTGGATTCATACCATGAATGGTGTGCCCTCCACTCTTCATCACAAAATGAAATACATTTACAACAACAAAGTATACACCCTTAATGTTGACCCTGAACCTTATAGTGTCTTACAACTTGACAAAACCAAAGAGAACCCCTTGAACACATTAACACCAACCACACAAGTGGAACATACACAACAAAATGATAAACACATTAAACATCACACAACATTATTGGACAACAATTGGGGTCCTTGGATTTTGAGCATGACTTCATAGGTGAATACAAAATCATCCACAAAGATTCAAATAAGGGAAAAGACACAACAATAATGTCAACACAAACTTTGGACAACCTTTCAAAAGCATCCACCTCAACCACTTTAGACAAAGAAGCAAACTACACAACAACCTTTGATCAACACAATAACGAACAACCACCCGATTCAAAATACATGAAAATGCTTTATGGAAAAGGTTTTGAGCTTATGAAATAGCTTGGATATAGTGGAAAATGATGTGGTGCTAACAAACAAGGTATCTGCAACCCTATAGACCCCCTCACACAACAAACAACTTATGGTCTTGGTTATTGTCCTGTAATAGAGATAACCAAACCTTCACCCAACATCAACAATCTCACACAACACACTCCTAAAGCATCTTTAACAACTAGTGGTCTTGAACATCATCCTTTACCAAACATGCAACACACAACTACACCTTCACTTAATGTCAATGTCATCTCGCAAAATGTTCATGATTTGAATTCATTAGATTTTATACCTTCCTATAATGGGAAGAATAAAATCTCACAATCTAGAGAAACTTGTGTAGGTATCACATCCAATACTAAGCAAGATGCATCTTTCAAGCAAATCACAAGACCACCTTATCCTCTTGATCAAGTGGGTATTTTGTTGAGACTCCTCCCAAATCACTTGATCACCCTCCCTCCCAGAACTCGTAAGAAATTATATTCCAAGACTTCCTTTTGTGCCTACCGGGTATGTGCAAGATCATCATGGAAAAAATAGGCCCTTAATTGGCAAAAAAAATTGAAAAATCAGACTTAGGCAACTTGACGTAAAAATTTTAATAAGTTATCTATATTATTTTTAAAATATGTAAGAATATAATATGTAGAAAATTTAATGTAGTTTATAAACTACTAGGTTTATTTAAAAGAAGAAAAAAAATCTTTTTGAAAATTTGAAATTTCAATACAAGAGTACTTAAATTTCGGAAAAATAAGTAGGTGTCTTCTAACCACCCTAACCACAAAAAAATGATAATATTTTTTATAAGATTTTAGATATAAGTAGAGGACTCATGTCCCAATTTGATGCGTATTTTTTTGTAATTTTTTTCCATGTAAATAATTAATTATGAATTTTTTATGACAACTTTTAAAAAATATAAAAACTCGTATGTCTAACGACCTTAACTTGGTCAAAACTTCATGAAATTTAATTTTTATTTCTTTAATCCTATATTATTTGAAGCATAGAATGCGACGCATTTTTCAGATTCAAAAAATGTGATACCATTTGAAAGTTATAGATGTTTTTCAATCAGCCTATCAATTAGGACTTTAGTCGTAATTCAAATAGAAAATGAATAATAATTATTTATTAAATTCAAAGTAAAGCATGCATAATTTATATTGGTGGAAAGCTGAGAATCTCCTTTAAAAACCCTTTTCATTTCATTAATTTTGGGTAAGAAAAAGGTCGCCAGCCACATGTACCCATCATATTGCCACTTTTTGGCCCATCATGAACCTGCACATACCCTACCATAGAGTTCATGGTCACTCCACTAATGAATGTAAGGCTTTGAGTTGAAAAATCCAACATTTTTTAGGAGTTTGGTATGCTTCCTCGGGTGGGGGCACCTACTTCCTCTAATTGATACTGATTTTCACTCTCACCTAGACTTCATCCATCATTTTGGCTCACCTTTGTCCTAGACTAAGTGGGGGCAAGGGGTTAGATAGCCTTTTCCTATTATGTCACTTGTCGTTGCCTCCTTTGGCTAGTCATTAACCTTTCATGAACATATAAGAGCAAGTTTGGGACATGGACGATGTGCCTTAAGTTGGCTCGCATGTGACATACTACCCTTATTCATGACATAGCTTCTCAAAAAATATGACTTGGCATAGGGCTTTCCGGGTAAGCTCTCATGTCCTCTCCTTCTACTTTAAAGCAATTTCTCACAGGACGGGTGCTTGCAACTACTTTAAAGTGGGGGCATACATCGCCACTTGCATTTCATTCTGTGATTTTTTTTTCTTGTGATTCCCTCTCTTGGAAACACTAGGTACAATGTTGCCCAGGATGAGACCTTACACTTTTCCTCTCTTGGAAACATTGAGCATGGTGTTATCTAAGATGAGACATTGCACGAACTAAGTGAAATCCCTTTGAACATTCCTTACACTATTCAGAATTTACAATGTCTATGAGTGTAAAGCATACAAAGTTTCGCTTACCTCATAGAGCTTGAAAATCACTTTTCTTTGTGGTGCCTTGTTAAAGCTATCAGGAAGTATAACTTTGATATGGTTGAGCAGGAAGCCAATCTAGCGGCATGAATTTCCTCATATCCACCTTTGTATTTTGTGAGTGCATACCAACTAGTGTATGTTTCTCACCTTTTGGGATTTCTCACCCCACGGACAAACAAAAGTATTGTGGCCCTAGAGTGAGTATGTTGTGGACTTCTCACCCCGCATATGACCTAAATTTTTATGGCCCCAGAGTGAGTACATCTTTTCCACCTCATTTTTCTTCTCTTCTAGTTCTTGCCATTGCATGATTGTCTATCTTGTTTTTCTGCAAATTATTTGCCTTACATGTGTCATTTTGCACTCATGTCGACTTGACTTAAGATCTTAGATCTTGGGGGCTTTCCCGCCTTCTCGATCTTTTTTATCCTAGACCATCTGCATTGGTACAATTGGACCTCTCTTGAATGTCTACTTTAGTGTGAGTTTGAAGCAAGTTCATCCTCTAACTAAAGTGGGGGCTAAATCTACCATAAAAAAAATGAAACTTGCTTTATTTGGGAATAATTGATGACAAATTGGACTTAAAGAGGCCTTGGTTTGGTGTTGTAAGGTGATTTATACATCCAAACTAGGTCTTGGACCCCTGTAAACTAAATAAAATGCATTTAACGATGTCTTGTGAAGGTATTGTAAAGTGTTGTAAAAGACTCACACCTCTCTAGACTTAATGAGCCCATTTTCCCTTAATTCAACAATATAAAATGTATTTAATGAAAGCTTGTAAAATAAACTTAATGTTAATCTAGTGTTGTAATGTGTCCTACACATTCACATTGGATGTTGTGCCTTTCTAGGCTAAGTGGACCTCATTTTAGTGTTGTAAAGTGTATTCAATTTTGTGTCTCAAACCCTCATTGGCCTTCACATCATCATTAATAGGCCCCTATTACCCCATATTGTGCATCCTAAGGCATAATTTGATCAAATACCCGACAAGGTTGCAACTTATACCTTATTTCCTTATCTCCTTGCATCTAAGCTGTCAGATTGGCCCCTGTGGGACCCATTTGCCATGCATGGCGAATCAGTCCCATCCAAGTGGGACCCATTCACCATGTGTGGAAAATGAGTCCCATTTGGCTCAGTTTTTATCTTTGAGTGGCAAAATAGTGAAATTTGAGTTTAATATTGCTTCATGTTGGCCTGTGATGAGGTATTAACGGGTAAAATAGGTGAATTGCCTATAAATATGTCTTTTAACTCATTTTCACATCTCTCTTATATCTTTTATCTCTTATCTACTGTCATTCATTAATCTTCCATCTCAAGTCAAGCAATTTAAGTTTTTATCATTACAAGACATCAAGAAAGCTCCTAAAGACATTCAAGGGTTGAATCTTCTTCCATTGTTGCAAACTTTCAAGATCAAACATCATGGCAAGATTTAGGATTCTTGGAAGCTTAAAAATCATTGAAGATCAAGTTGCAAAGTTGATTAAGTATTCTCTTCATTCAATAAGTCAAAATATCAACAAAAGCTCACTTTTAGACCCGTAAATCAAAGTTTCAGAAGTGGACACCTGTAGGAAGTCAAAGTGCAGATCAGAAGCTCTAGAATCCACTCTTGAAAATCTAGAAATTCAAAAATGGACTCATTTTCCATGAGTGGTGAATGAGTCCCACTTCTAGGTCAGTTTTGTGTTTTCTGCATTTTTTGATACCCTTTTGTCAGAAACAAGTCTCGGCTCAGTTTGGCAGAACTAGGATTGATTCGCCCAAAATGGTGAATGAGTCCCTCCAGGCTTGAAAATCAGCATTAGCAATGTTTCAAAAGCAATTTCCAGTCTCCTTAAAGCTTTCAAGTGCACACTTCAAGTTTCATTCATTTATGTTTAGCTTTGCATTCATTTCTAGTTCATTGTTGCATTACACAATGTGTTTTCAAACATCACTTATTTCTTAGATTTTGCATACTTAATCAATCAATCTTATCAATTAGTTGCCCTTAGATCATCTCATTTAATCTTAATAACATCATACATTACATAATTTGAATGAACCCCTTAACATTTTAGGCCCTACTCTCTCCTTTTAGGTGAAAAACCCTAGAAGAGTTAGGGAGTCTTATGGTGCCAAAAATCTATGATTCACTAGGGTTTCCAATGGGTGAAATAAATTTATATCTTTTGTTTTGATTGTTGAAAATTGATGAAACTTTCTAAAATCCTACCTTAGGTTGCTACCTAGGTTCCCACCAAAGGAGAAGTCCTAATTCAATTATATGAGTGAATTTTGCAGGTCTATTTGTGTGCATTGTCCTTAAAACTGTTAAAACCCTAGGTGCTTTGAGGGTTTAGTGAAAAACATGTTTCTTGAGTTTACCATAGCAAAGTAAGGAGTTGAGAAAACCCTCTAGAGTGCATTAAAGGTGCAATAAGTCCAAGAAGTCAAAGAATGAGTGTCGTTGCAGCAAATACCCAATTAGGATATTGTTAAGGGTTTGAGCCTAGCAAGAAAGGTTTGTAGGTAAACTTTCAAAGTAGGGTTGAGACACTCAAAGAAGAGTCATTTAGAATATGAAACACATTTTTCTTTGCATTATTTATCCCTCTGCATCTTTATTGGTATCAGAGCCAAGTTAAACCAAGAAAACCAATATAAAGGTTAACAATCCTATTAGTGTTTTAAGTAGCTGCAGGAGGTATTTCCCAAAAGAATAATTATATAAGGCTAGTCGGCCTATTTATCAAAAAAAAATATTGAATCTTCTAGGTCAACTCAAGAGGAGATTGAAACCTAGATTGATATATATAGGAGAGAGACTCTCCTCATTATTCATTCACATTCATATTCAAATAAGCAGAAGTTTGCCTAAACAAGCAGAGATTCGCCTAACAAGTAGAAGTTCGCCAATAAGGATATTGCTAATCAAAAGGAGTTTATTATTCTTCTCAAAAATTTGCACTACTTACAGTGATGTTTTATACTAGTGTATTTTTCCTTTTATTGGCTCTCAAGTGCAACTCTTGCACTATTGTATCTGATCTATAATTGATTAAATTCCTATTGGGTTTTTTTCCCTTGAGTAGAAGGGTTTTCCCAAGATAATTTTTTGTGTCTTTTGTTTTGTTTCTACTTTGCATATCTAATCTAAAAATTAACATGGTATCAGAGAAAAGTTCAAGAATATCTTATCAGATTTGACTAAGCAATTCATTGAACATTATTCCTACATCAACAAAAAAATTTGTTGTGGTTTTGGTGCAAATCTCTCACCTATTTTAGACCAGATCTAATTGTAGTCTTGGTGTTGATCTATAAGGCGAGTTTGGAGCATATTTCGTAGTGTTTTTTTCTTTATCAATCATTAAAGTAGTTTTGGAGTAGACTTGAGTAGACTTGTGAGTAGTATGTTTCAAACCTTTTTGAAGTTGAAATCGTGAAGAATATAAGTGGACTTTGAAGGTGTATTATTGCAGACCTAAGAAGAAAATTTAAGGGAAGAAATCAGATTTCTTTTGAGCAGTCCTATTGAAGATAAAGTTCAGATTTGAAAGTATTTATTGAATATCAAATTGCAGATCTATGTATAGGTTAAGTGAGTATAAATTCAAAGCATATTTTTGTAGTGAGCAAATTTTTTTGAAGACCTTGAAGGGATCTAGGGAAGATCCAACATCCATATTTTATACATAATTACAGTTGCTTTTGAATTTGAATAGAAGAAATTCTTTAGGGAAATTACTCAGAAAAAGAAGATGGTGTTCGGTGTTAAGGTAGAAGATAGGCTTGATGGAGCTTCAAACTTTAGCTCTTGGAAACCTAGGGTACTCATTGCCTTAGAAGAGAATGATCTTCTAGAATTCATACAAAATGACATGCCTGAGTCATCTGAAGACACAGAGAAAATCTAGTGGAAGAAAAATGGCACAAAGGCTAAAAAGATCATGATAGACTCCATGATGGATCACCTAGTACTAATCATCTCCAAGGTGAGTTTACGAGACATAATAACCCGGCCAAAATAACCCTGGACAGAATAACCCGGTCACAATAACCTAGGGACAAAATAACCCAGGGTCATAATAACCCAAGCCAAAATAACCCGTAGTCAGAATAACCCATGGACAAAATATCCCTATAAGAATATAGAGAAAGGAAAAAAAAATTATAAATTACATGTATGTTGCTAAAAAAACTTTATTATTCAAATTTTTAATTAAAGTGTCAAAATATGAGCTATGCCTCTTATATAATCTAAAATGTTAGCGTTGTCATAACCATCAACCAATCTTTTTAGTCTTTCTTTGAGTTCACAGTATTTATTCCTGCTTGGTTGCCCAGTGTATCCAACCATATATTTTTCTATTCTATTATCTTGGAGACTCTATTCTTTTTTCACTGCTTTGATGAATTTTCAGACTGAGTTGTGCGATACTTGAAGCAATTCACTAAATCCTTTATGCCATCCCTCAATAGTATTATTGGTTATGGGAAGATCATCTCGAGTAGCTGAATAGCAATTCCACATTGTGATTGGAAACTTGGGTGATCGTCTATTGCCTCTTCTAGTTAGTCTTCCAATCCATGTGTCTTCAAAATAAGCAATTATGGGTTGTAGGGTCTCCTCATGTTCTATATAATAAGGAGATTGTTGAAGTGTTTCAAATGCATCAATTATGTCTATCTGAGGCACGAAAGCTAATGCAACAAGTTTCTTGATCTCATATGCAAATACTTCATCGACACTGTAACATGTTTGTAGACCTTCTTGAACTTTCCTCCACGAGCATTGAGAGAAATGGAAAAAACATCCCCAAATAGTGGCATTTGAAATTTTTTCAGAAATAACTCCCATGAAACCTAATTCAAACCTAATTCATTTATATCTTTTCATAATAACTCTTAATCAACATATTCCCACGAAATTGCCTTTATTTTTATAATTATTTACCATTTTATAGGTTATTTAAGCATATTAAAGGTGTTTTAAAGCTATTTTAGGGGTATGTAATGGATATATGGTCTAAAAATGACCTAAATAGCCTCTACGGTGCCTCACAATCATATTTATAATTTATTTTGTCATTTCTAGTTTACTAGTTTGATCTAAAATGACCATGGGTTATTTTTTCCATGGGTTATTTTGACCATGGGTTATTTTGTCCTTGGGTTATTTTGGCCGAGTTATTCTGTCCAGGGTTATTTTGACCAAGTTATTATGTCCCGATACCCCAAGATGAAGATAGCTAAAGAAATGTTTGATACTCTAAATGGATTGTATGAGATCAACAATACCAGCAGAGCCCTTGCTTTGAGACAACAGCTCCATCATGTAAAAATGGCTACAAAAGATTCAGTCATTTCATTCTTTATGAAGATCTCTGATTTGAGAGATCAATTGAGCACTATTGGGAATATAGTTGCAGACAGAGATCTTGTTATGTTAGCACTAAATGGTATTCCCCAATCTTGGGAGCCTTTTATTCAGAGCATTAGTGGGAGATCCAAGTTTCCCAAGTTTGATCACCTACGTGCTAACTATATTCAGGAAGAAACCATATTGGAAGCAAGAGGAAATGGGAAAAACTCCCATAATGAAGAAATTCAAGTACTCATTGCACATGCTACTAGAAAAAAAGCTTCACGAGAAATCGAGATTGAAGTGATCCCACAATAGTGGTTTACAATTTTTGGCCAAACTGGACACTGAAATAAAATTTTTTAACTAAATCTTCACTTTCCGGTAACTATCAGCTAAACCGTGAGGAATTTGAAGATGATGCAAACTAGAGTTTTGTGAAATTTTGTCTTTAAATTCTAAATATATTTTTTTCAAAAAATTTGGAATCAAATTGCACTTCTTTTTCCATCTCTCTCAAAAACTATTTTTTCAGAAAACAACATTTTTAAAAAGTGACACTCACCGTATAACGCATAACTTTTTTTTCATGAAGGATAAAATTCTAATTCTTTCAAATTTAGATTTGTAACTATGATATCTAGTGCTTCCACTTGGTCAAATAGTTTCTTATTGAATATTTTTTCTTTAATCAAGTTTTGAAGTCAAACCAATTATAATCAGACATGTATAATGCGTAATATGAGATCAATGACTTCAATATCTGGTGGATAATATGCTCCACATGTGCAAAACAAAGAGCTTATTTTCAGTGAAGATTATACTTTTCAGAAAGCTTATAATAAGGCATTTGATCTTCCAAAAGGTAAATCAAAAGTGGTTTTTTATCAGGTGTAAAGGAGATTCCGTTATAGGTATGGTTTAAAACTAGTGGGGATCTATCCAAGGGGGTTTGATCTAAGGTTGTTTGATCAAACCCTCTTCAATTGGAATGCTTTAAATGGAACTTTTTAATTCTTAAATCATTATATTTTCTAAAAATATGTGATTTCAGCAAACATCAGAATCTCCCAGAAATTGTAAACCACTATTGTGACAACACCCATTATAGAAAAATAGATTTTGTTCTAGAATCGAAAAAGAAGGATCTTTCTCATATTCAATGTTATAGGTGTGACAAGTATGGACACTATGCTTGGGACTGTAAATTAAAGTTAATGTAGCATGTTTCTACTACAAAAATTGATGTAGAGACATCTCTAATGCATTCAAGTCATTCTAAAGTCGATTCAGAAGGATTCATATTCATCTCTGCTCTTTCAAGTAATGTACAATCTAACAGTGATACTTGGTTCATAGATAATGGTGCTTCACGTCACATTACAAGCTACAGAGAGCATCTAACAGACTTATTAGAGAAAGAGTCTAATTTATAGGTTATAATTGGAGATGATGCTAGTTATGTCGTAAAGGGAGCCGGGGCCACTTCCTTCCAGCTAGACTCAGGTATCTCTCTTCAATTGAGTGATGTATTGTTCGTACCTAGGATCAAAAGGAACCTTGTCTCCATTTTAGCCTTGGAGGACAAAGGGTACAAGGTTTCCTTCTCTGAAGGAAAGGTTCTTGCATGGTCAAAGAACTCTAGCATAAATTCAGCTCGTGTGGTTGGTATTTTTCAAGAGAGCCTATATAGATTGTCATTATGACCAGTTACTTGAAAGAGGATGAAACCTTCAGGAGATCTAAAGGATACTTCATGGAGGTGGAAATGACATTCAGAGGGAGTCTGAAAAACCAACAGAGGCTACAAAGGATGTGGAAAATGATGCCCTCACTGAGAGGGAGTCACAACATCATTAAGATCTATTGTAGTGTATATTCTCTAAGACAAAGAAATATGAGGTGAAAACCCTTGTAGTGTATATTTCTCTGAGATGGAGAAATATGAGGTGAAAGCCCTTGTAGTGTATATTTCTCTGAGATGGAGAAATATGAGGTGAAATCCCTTGTAGTGTATATTTCTCTGAGATGGAGAAATATGAGGTGAAATCCCTTGTAGTATATATTTCTCTAAGATGGAGAAATATGAGGTCAAAGCCCTTGTAGCATATATTTCTCTGAGACAAAGAAATATGAGGTGAAAGCCCTTGTACAGATCACATCTCTGAGACTGAGTTGTATTTCCCACAATTGGGTGTAGCCATTGTGGATGTCATGTTGAGAGAATCCATGATCAGATATCTATGAATACCTCCCTAGCTAAGAGGGAGTGTTAGTGTTTTAAGTAGCTGTAGGAGGTATTTCCCAAAAGAATAATTACATAAGGCTAATCAGCCTATTTATCATAAACAAATATTGAATCTTCTAGGTCGGCTCAAGAGGAGATTGACACCTGGATTGATATATATAGGAGAGAGACTCTCCTCATTATTCATTCACATTCAGATTCAAATATGTGAAAGTTTTCCTAAACAAGTAGAGATTCGCCTAACAAGCAGAAGTTCGCCAATAAGAAGGAGATTGCTAATCAAAGGGAGTTTATTATTTTTCTTAGAAATTTGCACTACTTATAGTGTTGTTTTATATCAATGTATTCTGCCTTTTATTGGCTCTCAAGTGCAACTCTTACACTATTGTATTTGATCTATAATTGATTAAATTCCTATTGGGCTTTTTTCCTTTGAGTAGAAGGGTTTTCCCAGGACAATTTGTTGTGTCTTCTGTTTAGTGTTATGTTTCTTTCTACTTTGCATATCTGATCTAAAAATTAACAATCCAACAAGAGAAAGATGCCTCCAAGACTCAATGTTGTTGAAAGGGTGGAAGAAAGAATAGCAACATAGTTGGTAAAAGCCATTGCTAGAGAAATGAGGAAAATGAGAGTCAGTTTGGATGCAAGACTCAATACATTGGAAGCTAACCAAAGAAGAGGAGTGGTTACTGGGGATATGAGAGACCAAAAAGAAGAAGTGGTGCATGAAGCACCTCAGGAAGAAGCTCAAGAAGAGAGGGATGTTTATGATGTGAGGATGGAGAGATTGTTGAATGCAATCAAGGGTGAAGGAACAAAGGTGATGGTGGAACTTCCAATATATACAGGTAGTTTTTTGTTGCAAGTATGAATGTTTTGTCATTGATGTCAACTGGTTAACTAGTTTTCAATTGATTGTTGTTGTCATTGATGTCACAAAAGTTGGTTTTTGGTTGTATATGTCAAGGATATTGAGAAAATTATAATAAAGAAAGTTTGCAGGTATTTTGTATGTGCTTCGGGATGTGCTTTATATCTCCTCTATGCTTGTGAGTTCCTAACATATTATTCATAGTTGTTGGTAGTTTTTGTATCCAGAATTTGGGTCTTTGGATCGTTTTGCAATGCGAGATATCTTCACCAATTGTGTCTATGTAGTTTGTTGTGTCTGCCTGAGGTCTGAGAGAAATGTACTTGCTCTAGATTTCTTTGTACTTTGGTTTTAGGACTTGTGGTTCTGAGAGTAAGTTGATGAGGTCAAGTTCAAGCATAATTTATTGTCCAAGAAGATTGGATCATGTTAAGGATGTGTGTGCTTAATTATTTTATGTGTTTTACACTGGTGTCAGTCGACCTTGTGTTAAACACTACTCACGAAGTTCATGGAAGTGTGTTGAGGCATGTTAGGAATTATTTAGGTCCTCATTAAGTATGTGTTTGTGTCACCCTCATTCTAATTCCATTATAGAATATTTTTGTGCCAACCTAATTTGAATTTGTAAATACAAATGGTGTGTGGCCGACCTTGAATGAGTTGCAGCATTGAAGACTATATAAATATGAGTTGAGATGTTGATTAAAGACAAGATGGATGAAATATTGATGTGAGATAGATACAAAAAAGTGTGTGATGTGAGTTTGAGCAGATCAGTGCAAAATTTAATTGTTGAGTTCTTGGAGGCAGTGAGCTGAAGGTGTACTCTATCATTTAAGTGTGTCTACAAGTGTGTGAACGAATTATGGTGGAAGCCTTTGTTGCATTGAGATAGTTTTCTCTCTATGACAATCCTCTTCTATCTTCTTTGTAATTTTATGGCAATGAGCCCTGATTAGATAGTAAGTCCTATTTGGACAAGTTAAAATTTTGTACAACTGATTCACCCCCCCTCTCAGTTGTCTTGTTCCATAGTTTGAATGGTGAAGAACTCTTTGATTAGATAGGTGAGTTGGACAAGTACTTTGAGTTCAAAGATGTGCCTAAAGAGCAGCAAGTAAAGTTGGCCAAGACCAAGCTGAATGGTCATGCATCCCTATGGTGGGTTTATGTTTAGGAAGAAAGGAAAATCCAAGATTATTTATTGGGATAGGATGATTTCCAAGTTGAAGGGAAAATTCTTGCTTGGAGACTACTATTGGCAACACAAGGGCAGACAACTAAGAGGGGGGGTGAATTAGTTGTAACAAAAATTCAAAACTTATTAAACTTATTAACCTTATTTTCATATCTGATCAATAACCATGAAAGTATAAATCAACAACACATCAGAAACACACATAACACCAAGATTTTTTACGTGGAAACCCTATTAGGGGAAAACCCACAGTGGAGGTTAGTCCACAAGATTATACCATGTTAAAAGTATAAAAGAAATGTGAATGGGGAATGCACATGCATTCAGGCGTATTGCCTAGAGCTCACTGCTCAATTACATAATGAAGACTCACTGTATTACAAAAGGATTTGGATTACATCCACAAGATTTTGAATTGAGAAAATAGCATCTGCTAATGCCTAATTACAGTTTCGGTTAAGCACATGAACACTTCTTCACACTCTGCTTTTTCCTTCAAATGATTAGGACATTATTCACACATCTCATACACAAGTACACCTCCAAATGGAGTAAAAAATCACTTATATATATCTATAACAAGAAATTACATCACTACATGTTGGCCTCAACAAAATAATAAAACATATGCAAACTGTTGGCCCAAAACAATAAATAATTTTCAATGTGAATCAACCAATGTCAGACACAACATAATGAAGACCCAAAAAAAAATATTCAAACATGAAAACACCTTCAAAAATTATTCCTCGAAGATCCACAACATGCTACAACACCCTATCGACCAAGAACATAAAAAACATGAACACGCAAGAGAAAATCACCAATCGCTAGCACAACGATCAATGCGGACATGCAACACAGATAGAGCACAATCTAGAAACATCCACAAACATCATGAATCACTAGAGAAGCATCTACAACTACTAAACTTACTAAAATCACATCATCTTCATTCAAGAACACCAACTGAAGCAACAGAATGATTGTCAAAACACAACTGCTCATAACTTGATCAAATCTTCATGTGGATCTTTGAAACTTAACATGGATTATAAACTAGTTATACTCGAAAACAAACCCTTTAATCCACAACCACTGATCATCAACGTACTGAACTAACCAATAGACTGAACTACACTTCACCACTGACAACCTGCAACTTATTTCATTACAATTTTCTCAATATCCTCGACATATACAACTTCTAAAACATTAATGCCAATAGTGTTGATATCAATGACAACCACATATCAACAACACAACTACAACATTGAACAATATCCCCCTTTGACATTTATGGCAACACATGATGTGAAAAACACCATCAACGCAACTATCTTTAGCACTAACTCCCCCTTAGGTTTTGACTCTTTTCTCCTCAACTATTTTACACAATTCTTCTCCCCACATGACTCTTCTCCCAAGATAATTCATAGTTTTTCACATGACTCTTCTCCCCATTTGAAATCAATGACAAAGATCTCTTTTCTCCACACAAGCTCTGTATCTGAACATCTGACTACTCCCCCTGAGTAGCAGCCACCACAACATCAATCCAGATCAAGATATGACTATGAAGTGCACGGACTAATGCAAGTCAATGCATCTTAGTTCTGATTATGAGGGGTAATCACTCCTAGCTTCCCTCTGATATACTCAAAATTATCCTTAGGAAAAGGCTTGGTAAAGATGTCTACAATCTCTTCCTTAGTAGGCACATACTCCAATCTAACTTCATTTTCACTCACCTTCTCTCTCAAAAAGTGAAACTTGATAGATACATGCTTGGTCTTTGAATGCAACACCGGATTCTTAGAAATGTTAATTGCACTTGAATTATCACATAATATAGGAATAGGTTCACTATACACAACTCTGATATCTTTCAACATCTGCTTCATCCATAATACTTGAATATAATTATTAGCAACAGCAATGTATTTTTCCTCTGCAGTAGATAGAGAAATGGCATTCTGCTTCTTACTTAACCATGAAATCAGCTTCTTACCCAAGAAAAATGCACCACCACTAGTACTCTTTATGTCATTCACATCAGCTGCCCAATCAACATCATTAAAGGCACTCAAAGAAAGATCATCATCTTTAGGATACCATAGCCCAAAATCAACTGTCCCCTTCAAGTATCTGAAAATCCTCTTCACAGTTGTCACATGAGATTTCTTAGGATCAGCTTGAAATCTTGAAATAATGCATACAACATTCATGATATTTGGTCTAGTTTGAGTTAATAGAGCAATCCACCAATCATCAATTTGTATCCAGTCTGGTCTACTTTCGGAGAATCATCATCTTGTGTCAACTTGAAACCGATCACCATAGTTGTACCAACTGGCTTTGAATCTTCCATACCAAACTTCTTTAGCAATTCTTTCACATACTTGGACTCAGATATAAAGATCCCTTTATCTAGCTGAGTAATTTACAATCCCAAAAATAATTTCATCTCACCAATCATAGACATCTCAAACTCATTATGTATCTCATCTTTATTAAATCCAAGCTTCAACAAATACTTGTCCAATCTGGAATACCATGCTCTTGGGGCTTGGTTAAGTCCATACAATGCTTTCTTCAACCGGAAAACCATATCTCCTTGATCAGTCAATTGAAATCCATCAGGTTGCTCAACATACACTTCTTCTTCCAATTCGCCATTTAGAAATGTTGACTTGACATCCATCTGATAAACCTTGTAGTTTTTGTGAGTAGCATAAGCAAGAAATAGTCTCATAGCTTCAATCCTAGCAACAGGGGAAAAAGTTTCTTCAAAGTCAATTCCTTCCATCTGAGAATATCCTTTACACACAAGTCTTGCTTTATTTCTAACAACTTCACCTTGCTCATTCAGCTTGCTTCTAAAGACCCATTTAGTTCCAATTACATTTTTGTCCTTAGGTCTAGGAACAAGAATCCATGTATTATTCTTCTCAATTTGTTGTAGTTCTTCTTTCATTGCTTCCACCCAATGTTCATCTTTGCATACTTCATTGACACTATTAGGCTCAGTCTTTGAAATCAAACAATATTCTTCTGCAATTTTTCTCCTAGTCTAAACACATTTGTTCTTATCACCTATAATCTAATCTTCTGAATGATTTAGTCTTACATACCTTGGAGTCTTAGGATGTTATTGAACTTCTAGCTCTTGTGACATTTCTTCTGCACTTTCACTAGTTCCTTCCTCTTGATTTTCTTGATTCATCGAAATGATCTAAACTTGATTTTGAGTCTAAACTTTCTTTCCTATGACTGAACTATTATTCTAAGCATCTGAATCATATCCATAGTTTCTAGATGGTCTAGCTATTTCTTCATCAACCTTGACATTTTCACTTTCAACTACTTTCCTCAATCTCTTGTTGTAGCACTGCTAGGCCTTACTCTTAGTAGAATAACTAAGAAATATTCCTTCATCACTCAGGTAACATCAAATTTTCCTATATCTTCATCTCTTTTGATATAGCATTTACTCCCAAATATTTTGAAATATCTAACAGTAGGATTGTGACCAAACCATAGCTCAAAAGGAGTCTTACTAGTATCACCTTGACTTGTACCCAGTTGAGGATGTAAACAACAGTACTCACAACTTCTCTCCAATAGATATGAGGAACATTTCCTTCTAGCATCATAGTCCTAGCAGTATCTTGAATTGTCATGTTCTTCCTTTCCACAATTCCATTTTGCTAAGGGGTCTGTAGGGTAGATAACTGTCTCTTTATCCCATGCTCTTCACAAAAAGAATTAAACTCATGGGAAGTGAATTCACCACCTCTATCCGATCTCAAACATTTAATCTTCAGACCTGTCTCTGTCTCAACCATAGCCTTAAAAATCTTGAATTTCTCCAGAGCTTTAGATTTTTCCCTTAAGAAAGTAACCCACATCAATCTAGAATAATCATCAATAAGTAACATGAAGTACCTATCTCCTTGTAAACTTCTAACTCTAGAAGGACCACACAAATTAGTATGAACAAGATCCAACACTTCATTTGAACAATGTTGTTTGCTCCAAAATGAAATTCTAGTTTGCTTCCCTAACTGACATTCCTTACATATAGTATTAGTAGGCTTTACCAACTTAGGAAGATCTCTCACTATCTCAGTAGAACTTATCTTGATAATATTGTCAAAATTTACATGACACAATATCCTATACCACAACCAACTTCCATCAACTTGAGCAATCAGACAACTTTTACTAGCAGCATTTAGGTGAAAGATGTTACCTTTTTTTTTGTACCTGAAGCAATCAAATTTATGTAACTCCCCAATATTCTACACTTTCCATCATTGAATTGAAGATTGTATCCCTTTTCAACCATTTGTCTGACACTTAAGAGATTATGCTTCAAACCTTCCACATATAGAACATCATCATTATTATTCTTACCATCAAGAGAAATACATCATCTGCCATGGATTACACCTACTTTTTCATCACCAAATCTTACAACACCACCATCATACTTTTCTAGGCTCAAAAAATTTCTTTTATCACCTATCATGTGATGAGAGCATCCACTGTCAATCACCCATTCATCTTTTTCTTCAACTCTAGCCACTAGAGCTTTCTCCACATTTGAGCAACTAACAGATTCAGTAGGGGCAGGATCATTTTCTTTGATAGCAATAAATACCCATTCATCTTCACTTACATTTCCTTTATCAGATTCATCATCTATCACACCTTCATTAGCAGCATAATAGCACTTTCTTTGAAATCTAGGCTTATTAGGTTTTTGCTTAGGAACTCTTTCTGGACACCTTGATGCAAAATGACCTATCTTATTGCAAGAAAAACATTTAATAGGTAATTTCCTTTATACTTACCTTCTCCTCTGGCTTCCCTTTTGATAATAAGTGCTTCAAGCTCCTATAGTTTTCTCTCCTCTTCTTCAATCTCTCTCATTTCCTCCTCATACTTGAATACCTTTCTCGAAGAACTTTCTCCCGGATCATATCTTTGTTTACCTCTTCCAGAAGTAGTAGCTTTGAATGCAAATTTTGTCTTAGGAAGAGCATCACCAAATTCACTCAACTCAAAAGCAATAAGCTTACCAATCAACATGTCTTTGGCTACATTTGTTACAGTCTGGAGCTCCTCAGTAGCAGTAACTTTGACTTTGTGTGTAGCAGGAAAGGATCTAAGCACTTTAGCAACAATCTCTGATTCTTCCAATCATCCACCAGCACATCTGATACCGTACACAAGTTCATTCACTCTTTGCATGAAATAAGTAATGTTATCATCATCACCCATTCTCAATATTTCATATTTCCCTTTCAGACTTTGCAACTTAGCAATCTTAACATTAGCATCACCTTCATACAAAATTTCCAACTTTTTCCAAATCTCATAAGCAGTCATCAGATCCATAACATTTGTCATCTTAGAATTAGTCAAAGCACTCAACAATGCTTCCTTAGCCCTGATATTGTACTCGGCTTCCTTAATCTCATCTGCAATAGAAGGACCATTCTGTGGAACGATATACCTATTCTTCGTAATTTTCCAGTAGGGTTCACCAATGCATCTCAGATGACACTCCATTCGAGCCTTCCATAGAGAATAATTTGTTCCTTCAAATCTCGGACTATCCTTCTTGTATGTCACCATTTCGGATCACATCAAGTTGTTAAACTTCTTCTAAGGAACCTGCTCTGATACCAATTGTTGGCAACACAAGGGAAAACAACTGAGGGGGGGTGAATCAGTTGTCATAGAAATTCAAAACTTATTAAACTTATTAACCTTATTTTCAAATTTGATCAATAACCATAAAAGTATGAATCAACAATACATCAGAAACACACATAACACCAATATTTTTTTACGTGGAAACCCTATTAGGGGAAAAACCATGGTGGAGGTTAGTCCACAAGATTATACCTTGTTAAAAGTATAAAATAAATTTGAATGGGGAATGCACATGCATTCAGGCACACTACCTAGAGCTCATTGCTCAATTACAAAAGGAAGACTCACTATCTAACAAAAGGATTTGGATTACATCCACAAGATTTTGAACTGAGAAAATAGCATCTGCTAATGCCTAATTACAGTTTCGGTTAAGCACATGAACACTTCTTCACAGTCTACTCACTCTTCTTCACACTCTTCTTCTACCTTTGAATGATTAGGACATTATTCGCACATCTCATACACAAGCACACCTCCAAATGGAATAAAAAATCGATTATATATATCCGTAACACGAAATTACATTGCTACATGTCGGCCTCAACAAAATAATAAAACATATGCAAATTTTTGGGACAAAAAAATAAATAATTTTCAATGCGAATCAACCAATGTTGGCCACAACATAATGAAGACCCAAAACAAAATATTCAAACATGAAAACACCTTCAAAAATTATTCCTAGAAGATCCACAACATGCTACAACACCCTATCGACCAAGAACATGAAAAACATGAACACGCAAGAGAAAATCACCAATCGTGAGCACAACGATCAATATGGATGTGCAACACATATAGAGCATGATATAGAAACATCCACAAACATCATGAAGCACTAGACAAGCATCTGCAACAACTGAACTTACTAAAATCACATCATCTTCATTCAGGAACACCAACTGAAGCAATAGAATGACTATCAAAACATAATTGCTCATAACTCAATCAAATCTTCATGCGGATCTTTGAAACTTAATGTGGATAAACTAGATATACTTGACAACAAACCCTTTAATCCACAACCACTAATCATCAACCTACTGAGCTAACCAACAGACAAAACTACACTTCACCACTGACAACCTGCAACTTATTTCATTACAATTTTCTCAATATCCTCGACATATACAGCTTCTAAGACATTAATTCCAATAGTGTTGACATCAATGAAAACCAAATATCAGCAACAAAACCACAACATCCAACAACTACATGACTCAGTTGTATAGGAAGTTGCAAAATAAGAATAAAAAGGATATGGGAGTGAAAGAGTACACTGAGGAGTTTTATAAGTTAAGTTTTAGATCAGGACACATGGAGCAAGATACCTTAATGGGTTGAAGTATAGTTTGCAAGATGAGTAGAGCCTTACAAGCCCCATGACACTTGAAGAGTGTTATCAACTAGCCTCAAAGGCTACGAAGAAGCTAAATAGGAAGCAAGAAAAGAAAAATAGAGGTAGAGGTAGAGGAACAACTTACAAAGGTAGAGGTCAATATGTTGGTAGAGGACAGTCACAAATAAATCAAGGTGCTCAAGTCAAGCACCTCACAAGAACAAGCACCAAGTTCAAGAGGAGGTTTTAGAGGAAGAATTCCTAACTTTAGGGGTAGATTTGGACAAAGAGGAGGATTCAATGGTTTCACAGCAAAATGCTACAAGTGCAACAAGTTTGCACGTCACCAAGTCTGGGATTCTCCAGAAGAGCAATCCACTACCACCTTTAGGAATGAAAGAACTCAAGTTGCTTAAGGAGGATATGAAGAAAGTGTTAACTCCTCACCACAACCAAAAAAACCAAATAAAGGATAATCCTTGTTGATGAGGACATTGATCAAGATTCCAATGGAGGAGCCACCTCAAATGAGTTCATTTATTCTAGACTATTTGCAAGTCCCAAGTTAAGTGTTGTCAAGTTGTTATTTATTCAAGCAGTACTGATAATCTAGTTGTTGTTGAGATGGTAGAGAAATTGAATTTGAAGAGATTACCCCATCCCACACCTTATAAAGTTTCATTGTTGAATAAGGGGAAGAAAGTACTAGTCAATGAACAATGTTGGGTAGAGTTTCAAATAGGAAGGTATAAAGAAAAGGTGTTGTGTGATATCATCCCAATGGATGTATGTTATGTGTTGTTTGGTAGGCCTTGGAAATATGACAAAAAAACAATGCATGATGGTAGGAAGAATTTCTATGTTTTGGAGAAGGATGCAGTTACCTACACCCTAGCACCTTTGAAGGAGGAAGATAAAGACCAAAATATGGGATCAAGTGTGATGTTAGTGGGTGTATAAGAGTGAATTTGCACCCTATGTGCAATTCCCCTTTTTTCCTCTATCCACCTTAAAAACCAAAGTCGGAGGCTTAATTCCACTTAATCTTGCTGATGGCAGTCCACGTGGTGCCTGTTTTGAGTTTCGGTGAGGGCATTTATGTCGAGGACGCCCGCGCGACGCGCAGACATCCACACAGCCCTCTTACATCCTTGGCAGATTCCTTGGCTGAACCAGCAGAGGTATACTCTTCTCATTGGTAGTGAAGTAGTAATGCCTCCTTCGGCAACCGACCTGAATATGGTGTTTTCTTCCTTCATTCTTCATATTCGTCCTTCAACTTGCATTCCAATTCTACACAACTCTTCAACAAATCAAGCCTTCATTCTTGCACACTTCAAGCTTCCATACTCACACTTTTACATCCATTTTCACTCACTCCCAAGCATTCCAAGCACACCATTACAGCAAAAGCTTCACTTCATCAACTCGGTAGAGCACGTTTGGGACCATGCCATTGCAGCAAAGGCTTGAGTTCCTCTCATTTCTCCCCCAAGCATCCTTGACTGCTCTTGGTGGAGGTGGTAAGCTTCCCTCTCCTCTCCTCTATCACTTGGTTGAGTAGTATAGTACTGCTTTGTCGTGTGTGTATTCTTGTTACTTTATTGCTTCTTTATCTCATTTCCTTGGTTTTCCGTGGAGGTGGAAACACCTAACGGGGGTCTGACTGAGGCAGGCCCCTATACATAACCCAAAATTTTCCCTCTTGTTGTGTGTAGGTGTGCATGTTGTGAGAAAGATCAGCTGGTGAACGAATTCCTTGGTGAGATCCTTCTTACTCTCCTTAGATTCACTTTTCTACTTTACAACATTAGAGAATACATTGTTTATTTACTTATTACATTCTGGCCTTTTAGTTGAATAGCTAGGATGTTAGTCATTTTGGGTGAGTTCGACCTTGTCTTTGTTGTTGTTTGACCATACGGACTACAGCGCACTTTCAAGATGCTAGCCTGCCATGTTGTTGTCCAAAGACCGCGCTAACGTCCTCGGGCAGAGAGCTCCCTAAGGCATAGAGTTGAACCCAAAAATTGACTTGCCTAGCCCCACCTTGCAACTCAGGAATTGTAGAGTGATTGTAGGACATCATAGTCCTCATCATTCTCATCCTCATAACCCTAAACATTGTGCTTAGCTAAGGTAAGTTAGTGTAGCCTCTCGCATCTTGACCCTCCGTGACCTAGGGTCTTGCACGTGGTGGTCCCCCTCTCTTACATTTTTGGTGAACCTAACGTGAACCAACATTTATTCATCCGTTGGTGTTAAAACTTCCCTTGGATACTTCATGGTTGTTATGACCTCGAGCGTTGTGAAGGTTTATGAGCATCACAACCTAGTCCACAACTTCTATGAATATTGTGAGAAGTGTATGGCACCTCCTGATGGATAGGACAAAGGTCTCACTTGGTCTTTGTATAGGTCTTTTCTCTGGCCCCATTGTTAGTTTGGTTGCATAGGAGCAGTTATCAAGGAATGAGATGGGATTCGTTGACGAAACTGATCACATTCCCACTCCTATGTCTCCCACGCCATCGTCGATGGATGAGCATGAGGTCATTCAAATCCCTGTTGAATATGTGTTCGCCCTTGAAAAAGGGTTGGGCGACCTTGAAAACCACTTGGAAAGAAACCCGAAGATGGCTAGGGCCACTTGGGTTGTTAGTGAACTAAAGCATATGATGGGAAAAGATCAAACAGGTGTTGAGCTTCTAAGTAGTCTCTTTGGTATCGTTAAAGCGTGTGCACCTTCAAGCAACCCTAGCTTTGCACAAGGATTCACCTTCAAAGAATGTGAGGGACAATTAGGGGTATCAATGCCTCCCACCTTTGTCTATATGGCTGATGTGGTCCCTTCCATTAGTATCCCTTTCGTTCCTAATCAACCAGAAACTATCAAGGTGAATAAGGTCATGTTTGGCTTTAGCTTAACCCCTTCTATCACCTCTGGTAGTGGAGGTTTTGGTGGAATAGGTGGTGGAGGCTTTGGTAGTTGTGGTGGATTCGGTAGCGGAGGTGGTGCTGGCAAAGGTGGTTCTGGTGAAGGTCATGGCGGTGGTTCCGATGGAGGCCCTATTGGTGGCAGTGGCTCTAGTAGTGGCTTTGGCAGAAGTCACACCAGTGGTGGTTCTGGAGGAGGTTCCTCTGGCCCTTTATCTTCTAATGACCCTATTCTAAACACTCTGCTTCAAAACATGGGTAAGATGCAAAGCCAGTTAGCGAGCCTTTCCCAGGCCTTGGCCTAGCCTATCTTCCAAGCTTTCTTTCAACATTTCCCATTGTTAGTTGCCATCTTGAACACTTCCCTCCCTCAAGGAATGGAGATCCCTAAATTTGAGAAGTTTGGTGGTAAGGGAGATCCGCAAATGCATGTGTTTGCCTTTAACGCTATCTACACCAACTTATTCCATCATGATGCCTTGATGGCTAAACTATTCCCTTGATCCCTCAAGGACACAGCACTCGAGTGGTACTATTCCTTTCCTAAAAATTCTATTTTCTCATTCGATCAACTAGTAAATCAATTCCTTAGACAATTCCAAGCCAACATCAGGCCAAAGATGACCTTTTCAGATCTCATCCGATGTAAGCAAGGAGAAAATGAAAAAATTACTGATTTCATAGCATGTTATCAAGTACTTCTTTCACAAATCTCATATCAACTGCCCAATTCTAACATGCAGAGGTGTTCATAGGAAAATTACAAAGGCCTTGGCAAGAGAAGTTTTCCCTAATGAAATATCCTTCTTTCGTGCATCTGTGTGTAGCTTTACAAGAGTATTAGCAAATAGTTGATCAGTTCGGGGGACCCTCTTCATGTTCTCATTCTGAGGGAAAATCCATCGTATCAATCTTTGGGAAAGGAAAAGTTGTTGTGAATGTGGTAGCCGTTGTCGATGAAAATGGCCTCAAATGCAACTGGAAGTCACAAAGTTGTAAAAATCTTATACTTTCATCTTACAAAATTTATTGAAGGATAAGATCATAACTTTGTTGATCCCTAAGCCTGTTAAGGAACCTTACCCTAATTGGTATGATGGGAGCACTTACTGTCAGTACCATTGTGTCAATAGACATGATACCGAATGTTGTATGCGGTTGCGTCATGAGATACAAGGCCGCATCGACAATGGTACCATTTGTCTCAATGGGAACAAATAGAACACAAACAAATTAGTGGCAAAGGCAAATAGTGAATTGCAGATATACACGGACCCATTTTCGTCACACTCTACTAACATGATTGTTGATCTCACTAATTTTGTTTCTCAACCCGAGGCCTATGTAAACATGGTCACAATAACTTCCACCATTCCACCCGCATCCGGTTCACCGGATATTACATTTACATCACAGGATCTACCCTTAAACAACAAACCTTCACCTTGCTACATTCACGCTCATGTCAATGGTAACATTGTGACAGGAATCTTGATAGACCCCACGAGTCATGTGAATGTTATTGCTGAAGAAACATTAGTATTAAATTCACTACAAAAGGAAAAGTATGGAGAAACAAAATCTACCATCTGTACTCATGATGGTATTAGTCTTAAACCCTATGGCTCGATTACTTTGTTTGTCCTGGTTGGACCCAGGACTGTTAACACAGTCTTCGATGTCATCCCAGAGTCAGACCTATTCAGAGTAAAGCTAGGAATTCCTTGGTTAGCTTCCATGAATGGGATCACCTCTATTATCCACAAATGTTTGAAATTTTCCCACAAGGGTGTCGTGCATGTAGTGCATAATACCGGATATCAGCCTTTGGTATCTCATGGTGGATATTCTTTGGATCACTTTTGGCCCTCCCCGATTAGTCTGCTCCCTCTGAGAAAGGACCTACTTTACAAGAACTATGTGAAGTACAAAACTGGGGGTAAAGGGGAGCCAAAGCTGACCCTTCCTACAAAAGGAGAATCGGTCACCTCCTCTACCCGAGAAGAGAAGGAGCCCATACTGATCACTACTCCTCTGAAAGAGAAGGAGAAGTCCTCGTTGGCTCCCTCCCCTTCCCGCAAAGGCAAAGAGAAGGCTATACCATCTACTCCCTCTTCCCCAAAGAAAGAGGAGAAGCCTATGATGGGTCCCTCTCCTTCTCGCAAAGGTAAAGAAAAATAGACCTTTTCCTAGACTACCTCGTCCTCTCCCCTTTCCTGGGAAGAGTACTAGATAAGCAAACTCGGTGGCTACCCACTAAGTCTGATGATCCATCCTTGGCGTAGGCCCAAGATTAGGATTGCGGATCTCCCTAATGAATTTCCCAAACCGTGGTATTATTTATACAGCAGAAAGAAAGGTTCTTGTAGATAATTCGATCTGCGACCTCCTACTGTTCCTTCTTCTAAAGCAGTGAGTGGAAAGATGCCCACTGTCAAGGCTCTCGAGTCAACTCCTCATGTCGCTCCTCAACTTTCTCCTGTACAGGAACATATTCCTCCGCCTGAGAGGGTCGTAGTGGACGTTCCTATGGTCGAGTAGGAACCTCTTGTCCCTTCACAAGCTTCGGCCTCTAACTCCAAAAGCCGTAGAAACTACCTTGAATGTAAGCACAAGCATCGGCGAAAGGCTCTCCTGGACAAGCAGGCCGTATCACAACAAAAGGAGGAAGGAACGACCGCTCCTGTCTCAGGACTTCCTGTAGCGTCTTCTTCCTTCCTTTTGTTTCTCTTCAACCTAATCTGCTCTTGACGTCCATTGTGAGCTCGAATGCACCTAACCTTAAACAGGTATAGGTGTTTATGACTCCTTCAGTAGAGCCGCCTTTGCTCCCACAAGGGTGTCGTGCATGTAGTGCATAATTCGGATATCAGGTATCATTCTTTGGATCACTTTTGGCCCTCCCCCCTGCTCCCTCTGAGAAAGGACCTACTTTACAAGAACTATGTGAAGTACAAAACTGGGGGTAAAGGGGAGCCAAAGCTGACCCTTCCTACAAAAGGAGAATACTCCTCTACCCGAGAAGAGAAGGAGCCCATACACTACTCCTCTGAAAGAGAAGGAGAAGTCCTCGTTGGCTCCCTCCCCTTCCCGCAAAGGCAAAGAGAAGGCTATACCATCTACTCCCTCTTCCCCAAAGAAAGAGGAGAAGCCTATGATGGGTCCCTCTCCTTCTCGCAAAGGTAAAGAAAAATAGACCTTTTCCTAGACTACCTCACCTTTCCTGGGAAGAGTACTAGATAAGCAAACTCGGTGGCTACCCACCGCTTGGCGGGATTAGGATTGCGGATCTCCCTAATGAATTTCCCAAACCGTGGTATTATTTATACAGCCTTGTAGATAATTCGATCTGCGACCTCCTACTGTTCCTTCTTCTAAAGCAGTGAGTGGAAAGATGCCCAGAGGCTCTCGAGTCAACTCCTCATGTCGCTCCTCAACTTTCTCCTGTACAGGAACATATTCCTCCGCCTGAGAGGGTCGTAGTGGACGTTCCTATGGTCGAGAGGAACCTCTTGTCCCTTCACAAGCCTCTAACTCCAAAAGCCCTACCTTGAATGTAAGCACAAGCATCTCTCCTGGACAGCAGGGTATCACAACAAAAGGAGGAAGGAACGACCGCTCCTGTCTCAGGACTTCCTGTACTTCAACCTGTCTGCTTGTCCATTGTGAGCTGAATGCACCTAACCTTAAAGTAAGGTGTTTATGACTCCTTCTTTGCTAATGTTCATTCTGGACATTCAGCCCTTCCCAAAGCCCTTGGATATGGTTAATACTTTGGTTGTCCACTGCACTTCACCCCTAGCAAGTTCATCTCCTCCCACGAAGAAAGAGGCAGAGGTTGGTCCTTCTGGCAACGAAGGACATAAGAGGAGTCCACCTTCTTCGCAAGGTGGTCTGTGATGACTTGTTTTGTCCTTGTGACAGAAGTAGTCCTAGCTTCTCCTAAGTTTGTCACCACTCCCAAGTCATTCGGAAAACTTAGCAGTGGACCTCAGGCACAACCTGGCTCGTCCACTAAAAATAAGCATGATGCTCCTATGGGATGCATGTTTAATTCCATGGATGAAGTCTCGGCCCTGTTGATGATCTTCGCCAAATCGCTAGCTTTAACTCCATAGGAGCTCGGTGGAGAGGACCTTGAGGGGCCCTCTTCCTTAGCCCTTGTTGCGGGAGGGCCAGATGCCCCTCCTCTTAATATTCCACCATTGTAGGCTTGTCCTCCTTCCCCTTGTGAGGATTTACATTGGGAAGCAGATGACCTCTTGGCCAACCAATGTAAGGAGGAGGCTCATTCTTGATCTTGTGTGTGTGTGTGTGTTTTGTGACGTGTTCCCCTGTACTCATGCTCTATGTGCCTGGATGACCCTCGTCACCCCCATTGGTGCTTGGATATAGGCATGGTTTTTGTTTCGTAAACCTTCTTCTATTTGTATCATCATTCTTCCATGTTTGTGCTTGACTTTCGATAAATTGGGGATGATGCTAAGCATTGGGGGCATTTAGGCTTCCCTTCCATGTTGACCCAATTGTTTATTTTTACTTTGTTTTCTGTGCATTCTTCCCGATCTGGTTGGGGATTGATGATCTTTCACCTTGCATTGAAATTACCTATTATTATATGAGCTCAGACAGATTTGACCCCGTCAAACCAGATCTCCCTATGCCCTTTGTTTGTATTTTTCTTTTTTGTTTTGCTTTCCCTTTATCTTTCTCTCTTCGTTTCTTGAGTTATCCCTCCTATGTGTGACAACGCTCTTCTTCAACACTTTGATTGTCAAAAAATGAATTCGTTGCCAACGAATCTTTTCTCCAAAGTCTTCACAAATTTTTCCTTAGAATCGCATTCTCAACTTGGAACCCTAACGGAACGTGTTTCCTTCATCACAGGTTTGTAAAGAAAGGAATTGAAAGACCTTCCTCTGAAATGGGAACAGCTTTAACTTCCCCTCACGTAGGGGCATATCCTTCCTTTCGAATTTCATGATGAAGTGAACATCTTTCAAAAGGATTCCTTGATGACGAATCACTCTAAGAAGAAAGGCTGATTTTGGATTGTGTGTTCCTTGAGTGGACCCCCCTTTCTTCTTCATGGCGGGTTCCTAAGGGACCCTTCTTTCGAAGCCTTTACAATGAATGGATTATTTCACGTCTAGCCTGTGGGTAGCCCAACTAGGCTCATTTCATTCGCCCTTTCACATCTAGCTCTGGGGAAACCTAACTAGACCTTTTGAAGGGTTCCTAAGGGACCCCTTTGAAATTTTCTCTTATTGACGGTCTGCGTGATAGGCCGCTTTTGACATGTTCTATTTGCGGGTAGACGTGTCACTGCTTTTCACATGTTCTATCTGCAGGTAGACGTGTCATCGCTTTTGACATGTTCTATCGGTGGGTAGACGTGTTGCCACTTTTCGCATGTTCTATCTGCGGGTAGACATGTCGCCACTTCCTTACTCTGCAGAGTCCGCTTTCTCAGGTTCCTCCATGAGAGATATCTTGGGGGATACCTCCCTGCAAGACCGAGAACTTATAGGGTGCTTTCCTTTGAGCTTCCTCCATGCGAGAGATCTTGGGGGTGGCTCCCCTGTAGAACCGAGTACCTGTAGGGTGCTTCTTTCGATATTATTCATGCTTGATTTCGTGGAGAATACCTTCCCTATAGGACCGAGTACCTGTAGGGCACTTCTTTCAGTATTCTTCATGCTTGAGTTTCTCGAGAATACCTTCCCTACATGACCGAGTACCTGCAAGGCACTTCTTTCGGTATTCCTCATGCTTGAGTTCATGGAGAATACCTTCCCTACAAGACTGAGTACTTGTAGGGCGTTTCTTTTGGTGTTCTTCATGCTTGAGTTCATGGAGAATACCTTCCCTGCAAGACCAAGAACCTGTAAGGAGCTTCATTGGGGCTTCATCCATCCAAGAGATCTTGGGGGTTGCCTCCTTGCAGGTCCGCAAGCCTGTAAGACGCTTTCTTGTTCCAACTTCATAGTTTCGAGTAGCTATGGAGTCCTTCGCTCTTCCTGCACCTTTAGGTACGCCAGACTAAGTACTACTTCCTCGACGGTTTAGGTATACTTTTCTAACCCTACTCTCTTCTTGATCTACTTTACCGAGCACACATCAATACTCATGTTCGCTAAAGTGGGGACAAAATGTATAAGAGCGAATTTGCACCCTATGTACAATTCCCCTTTTTGTCTTTATCCACCTTAGAAACCAAAGTCAGGGGCTTAATTCCACTTAAGCCCATTGATGGAAGTCCACATGGCACTTGTTTTGAGTGTCGGTGGGGGAATTTTTGTCGGGGATTCTAGCATGGCGCACAGACATCTGCACGGCGTGCTTATGTCCCTGGCAGATTCCTGCAGCTGAGCTAGCAGAGGTGTTACTCTTCTCATTGGCAGTGAAGTAGTAACACCTCCTTCGGCCAACCAACCCAAATATGGTCGTTTTCTTCCTTCATTCTTCATATTTAGTCCTTCAACTTGCATTCCGATTCTACACAACTCTTCAAAAGATAAAGCCTTCATTCTTGCACACTTCAAGCTTCCATACTCACACTTTTACATCCATTTTCACTCACTCCCAAGCATTCCAAGCACACCATTGCAGCAAAATTTTCACTCCATCAACTCAGTAGAGCACGTTTGAGACCACGCCATTGTAGCAGAGGCTTGAGTTCCTCTCATTTCTCGCCCAAGCAACCTTGAGTGCTCTTGGTGGAGGTCGTAAGCTTCCCTCTCCTCTCCTCTATCACTTGGTTGAGAACCATAGTATTGCTTTGGAGTGCTTGTATTCTTGTTACTTTATTACTTCTTTATCTCGTTTCCTTGGTCGTCCATGGAGGTGGAAACACCTAAATGAGGGTATGACTGAGGCAGACCCCTATACAGCCACCCAACATTTTCCCTCTTGCTATGTGTAGGTGTTTGTTTTATGAGAAAGATAAGTTGGCGAACGAATTCCTTGGTGAGATCCTTCTTACTCTCCTTACATTCACTTTTCTACTTTACAACATTAGAGAATACATTGTTTATTTACTTGTTACATTCTGGCCTTTTAGTTGAATAGCTAGGCTATTAGTCATTTTGGGTGAGTTCGACCTTGTCTTTGTTGTTGTCTGACCGTACGAACTACAACACACTTTCGAGATGCCAGTGTGTCGTGCTATCATCTAGAGACCACATTGACATCCTTGGGCAGAGAGTTCCTTGAGGCACAGAGTTGAACCCAAAAATCAACTCGCCTATCCCAACTTTGCAACTTAGGATTGTAGAGTGATTGTAGCACACCATAGTCCTCATCATTCTCATCCTCATAACCCTAAACACTATGCTTAGCAGAGGTAAGTTAGGGTAGCCTCTCGCATCTTGACCCTCTATAACCTGGGGTCTTGCACGCAGTGGTCCCCCTCTCTTATAGTGGGTGAAAAAGAGTTTCTAAAGAAAATGGAAGAGGAAGATATAGGTTTTTCAATGATGATCAGACCTAGGACTGTCATAATAGTAGCAAGAATTGATGAGTTGCCTTGGGAAATACAAGACATGTTGAAGGGGTATGTAGATATAGTTGTTGATGAACTTCCAAATTCCTTGCCTCCAATGAGAGATATTAGTCACCATATAGACTTTATGCCAAGGGCTAGTCTACCAAACAAAATAGCCTATAAGGTGACACCCCAACAAAATGAAGAAATCAAAAAACAAGTACAATATTTTCTTGACAAAGGGTTAATCAAGGAGAGGCTTAGTCCTTGTGCAGTGCCAACTATTTTGGCACCTAAGAAAGGAGGTGAGTGGAGGATGTGTATTTATTCTAGAGAAATAAACAAAATAACAATTAGATATAGGTTACCACTACCAAGAATAGAGGACTTAATGGTTTGTTTGTGTGGGGCAAGTTACTTCACAAAGATAGACCTCAAAAGTGGATACCACCAAATAAGGATCAGACAAGGAGATAAGTGGAAAACATCGTTCAAAACTAATGAGGGCCTATGTGAGTGGCTTGTTATGCCATTTGGCCTTTCTGATGCACCAAGCACCTTCATGAGGCTTATGAATGAGGTCCTCAAGCCATACATTGGTCATTTCATTGTTGTTTACCTTGATGAAATCTTGGTTTTCAGTTCTAACAAAGAAGAGCATTTGCATCATTTGGATTTGGTGTTGAGAAGACTACAAGAGGAAAAATTGATGATCAATATGAAAAAGTGTGAGTTCGTGAAGATAGAACTGCTATACCTTGGTTTTGTGGTTTCAAAGGGGATGTTCAAGATGGATCCAAGAAAAGTGAAGGAAACATTGGAGTGGCCTACACCTAAATCAATTACAAAGGTAAGAATTTTCCATAGTCTTGCAAGTTTTTACAGAAAATTTATCAAAAATTTCAGTCATATATGTGCACCTATCATAGACACTATTAAAGGGGATAAGAAAGGGAATTTTGTGTGGACTAAACAATTTGATGATAGTTTGGACTAAACAAGCTAATGAGAGTTTCAAATATCTGGAAAAAAAAAAAGAGTGACTAAGTAGCCTATCTTGGTTTTTCATGACTTTAATGAGGTCTTCCAAATAAAATGTGATGCAAGTGGTCATGCAATAGGGGCAGTTTTAAGCCAAGACAATAAACCAGTAGCATATTTTAGTGAAAAAAAGAATGATGCAAAGAAAAAGTACTTATCATATGACTTGGAGATGTAATCCATGGTTCAATCACTTAAGAAATGGATACATTACCTTCTACCTAAAGATTTTTTCATATATATAGACAACCATGCACTTCACTTCATAAATAGTCAAGAAAAACTTAGTCAAAGGAACATTAAGTGGGTTGAGTACTTACAAAATTTCATTTTCACAATCAAACACAAGAAGAGGCTTAGTAACAAGATGGTTGATGCTCTAAGTAGAAGGGAAGTAATGATGCAAGAAATTTAGTTAAGAAGTGTTGGGATTGAAGCACTCAAGGAGATGATGAGGATGATGAGGATTTCAAACAAGTTTATGAAATTTGCAAGCAGCCTATTAGCACTAACAGAGAGAAGTGGCTAGATTATCTTATACAAGATGGTCTATTGTTTAAGGGAGCACAACTTTGTGTGCCAAAATTTTCTATGAGGGAAAATCTCTTCAAGGAGAAGCATTGTGGGAGTATGGCAAGTCATTTTGGCCTTGACAAGACACTACAACAACTAAGAAGGAATTACTTTTGGTCAAGGATGCAAACAAATGTAAGAAGATTTGTGGAGAGGTGTACCATATGTTCAAAAGCAAAAGGAAGCAGCACTAATGCAAGATTGCACCAGTATTTACCCATTCTCAATAGGCCTCAGGAATCCATCAGTATGGACTTTGTTATGGGGTTGCCAAAGACTCAAAGGTGTTTTGATTCAGTTTATGTAGTTGTTGAAAGGTTTCCCAAGATGACCCACTTTATCCATAGAAAAAGTACAAGTGATGCTTCATATGTTGCAGGTTTGTTCTTCAAGGAAGTTGTTAGACTTCATGGATTACCATTGACCATATTCTCTGATATAGATAGTTAGTTTATAAGGCACTTTTGGAGAACATTATGGAGGAAGCTTGGTACAAATCTCAGTTTTAGCTCAGCCTACCACCCTCAGGTAGATGGCCAAACTAAGGTGGTCAATAGGAGCTTAGGTAACCTTCTAAGATTCCTTTCAAAGGATCATCCTAAACAGTGGGATCTTGTGTTACCCCAAGAAGAGATTGCTTATAATGACTCAATGAATAAGAGCATTGGCAAAAGTCCATTTCAGGTAGTGTATGGCATGCAGCCAAGAGGAGTGTTTGAACTAAGGTGTCTCAGTGGTATGGAAAAAAAAACTATAGAGAGTGAGCAATTTGCAATTGCCATGCAAGAGATACATCAAGTAAAAAAGCAGCTCCAAACAAGTGTGGAAAAGTATAAGAAAAAGGAAATTTTGAAAAGAAGGGAGGTTAGTTTCAAGGTTGGAGATCTTATCTTAGCAAATCTCAGGAAGAAAAGGTTCCCCAAAGGTGAGTATACCAAGTTGAAGCTGAAGAAGATAGGTCCTTGTAGGATTGTTAAGAAGTTTTCCAACAATGCATATGAGATAGAATTACCTAGTGGAGTAGGCATATCACCAATTTTTAAGGTTGTTGATTTGTACCGTTACAAAGGGTATGATATTGCTAATGAACGAGAATATGTACAGAAGGTATTAGATGTTGATTAGATAAAGCACCTACCACCCTCCAAACCAACAAAGTTAGAGTACATTCTTGACACCAAAGAGAGCAAGAAGACAAGGGGAAAGAAATACTTTCAGTATTTGGTTAACATGAAGCACCTTCCATATGAGGATGCCACATGGATGATAGAATCAAGCATCATCAAGCATGGGAGGACAGTTGCAGACCTTCTCTCAGGTGCAACCTGGGTTTCATTCTTTTTCCCTTGGGAGTATGATGCAGGAGCATCACTTTCATTTTTTTTTTGCTCATTTTGATGTTAGGAGTCTTATTTGTGTTAGGGTAGGTCTTATAGTATCCATTAGGATCATTTTCAATAGTTTAAGTTGTGTAAATAGGCCAAGAAATTTAAATTTTGCTTTTCTCGCAAAAATGCAAATTTGAATATTCTATGAGCTTTTTGGCTTGTATAAGGCAGGGATTTGTTCCTCAACTATAGTTTTGGGTTGGATAAGTCCAATAAGGTCTTAGAATACCATGAAAGACCATGTATGGTCTTTTTACATGATTTTGTTCAATTCCTAGGTTGTAAAAGTGCATATTTTACAAATTTAAGGCATTAAACATTACGTTACAATTAGGTTTTTGAAGAAAAAGCATTTAATAATGATGGAAACTATTTTTTAATGTTAATTCACCTTGAATGAATGGGAATACATGCTCCAAGAAATTGGAAAGGAGTTTTTTGTTAAAAAACCTTGTTTATTCACCATTTTTGGTCAATTTTCTAATATTACAATCTGAAAATAGCAGTGTATGGCCCTATATGGAACATTTGTAGGTCTAAGACTGGATTAAATGATAGTGGTATGTTTTTAGGTTCAAATTATTTTGGTTTCAATAAATTTAATGAATTTTTGAGCAAGTTATAGCAAAATTACTACTAGCAGCCCTGTTGTTGAACTAGGGTTTCCAGTGGGTGAAATAAATTCCTATCTTTTGTTCTGGCCATTGAAAATTGATGAATCTTGGTGGAACCCTTAGATTTTTTCCCAAGTTCCCACCAAAGTAGAACTCCAAATTCAATCATATGAGTAAATTGTGTAGGTTTGTTTGTGTGCATTGTCCTTAAAACTATCAAAACCTTAGGTGTCTTTGAGGGTTTAGTGAAAAACATGTTTCTCAATTTACCATAGCAAAGTAAGGAGTTGAGCATACCCTCTGGAGTGTATTAAAGGTGCAAGAAATCTAAGAAGTCAAAAAATGAGTGTTGTTGCAGCAAATACCCAATTAGAATATTGTTAATGGTTTGAGCCTAGTAAGAAAGGTTTGTAGATAACCTTTCAAAGTAGGGTTGACACACTCAAAGAAGAGTCATTTAGAATTTGAAACACATTTTTCTTTGAATTGTTTATCCCTCTACATAATTATTGGTATCAAAGCCAAGTTAAGCCAGGAAAACCAATATAAGGGTTAACAATCCAACAGGAGAAAGATGCCTCCAAGACTCAACATTGTTGAAAGTGTGGCAGAAAGAATAGCAACACAATTGGGAGAAGCCCCTGCTAGAGAAATGAGGGAAAAGAGAGTCAATTTGGATGCAAGACTCACTACAGTGGAATCTAACCAAAGAAGAGGAGTGTTTATAGGGGATATGAGTGACCAAGAAGAAGAAGTGGTGAATGAAGCACCTTAGGAATAAGCTCAAGAAGAGAGGGATGTTGATGATGTGATGATGGAAATATTGTTGAAGGTAGTCAAGGGTGAAAGAAAAAAGGTGAAGATGGGACTTTCAGTATATACATGTAGTTTTCATGGTGAAGAACTCCTTGATTAGATAGGGGAGTTGGACAAGTAATTTTAGTTTGAAGATGTACTTGAAGAGCAACAAGTAAAGTTGGCCAAGACCAAGCTAAAAGGTCATGCATCCCTATGGTGGAATTATATTTAGGAAGAAAGGAAAAAGAAAGGAAAATCCTAGATTAATTCTTGGGATAGGATGATTTCCAAGTTGAACGAAAAAAAAATTCCTCATAACTACATGACTCAGTTGTGTAGGAAGTTGTGGAACTTGAATAAAAAGGATATGGGAGTGAAAGAGTAGACTGGGGAGTTTTATAAGTTTAGTTTTAGATTAGGACACATGGAGGATGATACTGACAAGGTTGCAAGATACCTTAATGTGTTGAAGTATAGCTTACAAGATGATTTGAGCCTTACAAGCCCCAAGACCCTTGAAGAGTGTTGTCAACTAGTCTTAAAGGCTAAGGAGAAGTTGAATAGGAAGCAAGAAATGCATAATAGAGGTAGAGGAAGGACTTACAAAGCTAGAGCTCCATATGTTGGTAGAGGAATGTCACAAAGAAATCAAGGTCAGTCAAGAACCTCACAAGAACAAGCACCAAGTTCAAGAGGAGGTTTTAGAGGAAAAAAAATGCCTAACTTTAGGGGTAGATTTGGACAAAGAGGAGGATTCAATGGTTTCATAGGAAAATGCTACAAGTGCAACAAGTTTGCAGGTCACCAAGCTTGGGAGTGTCTAGAAGAGAAATCCACTACCACCTTTAGAAATTAAAGAACTCAAGTTGCTCAAGGAGGATATGAAGAAAGTGTTAACTCCTCACCACAACCAAAAGAACCTGGAGAAAGGAGAATCCTTGCTGATGAGGACATTGATCAACGTTCCAATGGAGAAGGAGACACCTCAAAGGAATTCATTATTTCGGACTATTTGCATATGCCAAGGTAAGTGTTGTCAAGTTGTTATATATTCAAGCAATACTAATAATCTAGTTGTTGTTGAGATGGTAGAGAAACTGAATTTTAAGAGATTACCCCATCCTACACCTTCTAAAGTCTCACGGTTGAATAAGGGGCACAAAGTTTTAGTCAATGAACAATGTTGGGTAGAGTTTCAAATAGGAAGGTATAAAGAAAAGGTGTTGTGTGATATCATCCCAACAGATGTATGTTATCTGTTGTTTGGTAGGCCTTGGCAATATGATAGAAAAACAATGCATGATGGTGGGAAGAATGACTGATTTGGAGAAGGATGGAGTTACCTACACCTTAGCATCTTTGAAGGATGAATATAAAGACCAAAACTTGGGATCAAGTGTGATGTTAGTGGGTGAAAAAGAGTTTCTAAAGGAAATGGAAGAGGAAGAGATAGGTTTTGCAATGATGATTAGACCTAGTACTATCATAACAGCAGCAAGAATTGATGAATTATCTTGGGAAATACAAGACATGTTGAAGGGGTATGCAAATATAGTTATTGATCAACTTCCAAATTCCTTGCCTCCAATGAGAGATATTAGTCACCATATAGAATTTATACTAGGGGCTAGTCTACCAAACAAAGTATCCTATAAGATGAAACCCCAATAAAATGAAGAAATTAGAAAAAAAATTACAAGAGTTGCTTGACAAAGGGTTAATCAAGGAGAGCCTTAGTCCTTGTGCAGTACCAACTGTAGATAGGGAAATTCAATCAGCAAGTTTAATGTTTTGAAAACAACAAACTAATTAAACCCTATCAAGCACCACATGAAGCACAAACTAGAGTGAAAATGAAAATAAGCAAAGGAAATGCAAACCGATTCTCAAACTAGACTTGATTTACCTCCATGGCTCTTCTCCACCTGCATGAGAATGCAAGATTTTGAAAGGTTGATAATGGAGGAATGTTGGATGCTCATTCCTGCAACATAATGACTTGACAATGAAAATGGAAAATGGAGAGAATGATAGATAGAGATGGAAGATTTATTTTGACAGAGTCTGGATGCTAGACGAATCAACCTCCAAAATGGATTGTGAGAGGTTGTATTTATAGAGCTGTGATGTTGACAAAGATAAGATTTGACAAGATTCAATAAGGATTTAATTTTTGACAAAAGAGGAAATACAACGAGATGAGATAAGATGTCAAAAAAGATAGAAAGATTTCATTTTATGTTTTAAAGGGAATAAATCTTGAAAAAGACGAGAAGGATAATTGATGAATTATCTAATTAAATTAATTAATTAGATACACATGAGTTTCAATTTTGGAAAGAAAGCGAGATCTTTTTAGGATTTTATTAATTAAATAAATATTTGATTTATTTAATTAATGTTGAATTTATGATTTCATTAATTAAATAATATAAATTATTTAATTAACATTAGAAGAATGAATAGAAATGATTTAATTAATTAAATAATATAAATTATTTAATTAACATTAGAGGAATGGATGGATTATGCATAGGAAGGGAATAAATGAAATTAGTCAAATAAATAAGATTTATTTAACTAATTAGATGATGACATGGGTACCTAGGGAAAAACATGCCACAAGATGCCTAAATGATGTAATGTTGTGACAAGGTGTTGTAAGAGGACATTTTTGGGTGTCTACATTTTTCCCCTCTTTGAGATGATGTTCGAGATGATATTTGTGTCGAGTAACATCATTTCAAAGAAACTAAGGTGTGGATAGAGGAAAATGGATAATGATAGCAAGATATGATGATGGAATGATGATGCCCCCTCAAGAGGATAGGTGGGTTGGACAAACACGGGTAGGCTCTGAAATGAAAGGGATGGGTCAAGAACTAAAGATGAAGGAATGGATATAGGAAACTGTGAAGGATGCATTATGCTGCAATGAAAGTGAGCAACCAAGATGTTTGATTTAGCACTAGACGTTATGCACCAAGGTATAAGGACCAAGGTGATGATGTGTCTCGTGCCCTAGTGAAATACAACCTTGTCTAGATACAAGATATGAATATTAGTTGGAATAAGTCGGATTTGATGCAAATGCAAGAAAAAAATGATAACACACACAAGCAAGCATGCACAAATGATTCAAAAACAAACAAGGTATTTCCCCTGTCAAGCTGTAAACCGATGAGTAAGTGATTGATTGATTGATGATAATAGTGTTGTCATTGCGGGGAACGACATATCCCTAGATCAACACAAGGATGACTGATAATACTGATTGACTTTGATTGATTGGGTTTACAACAAGATTAGGATCAAGACCAAAGGATGTGATTGGATAATTTGACAAGATTGATCGACTTGATTGGTATGGATTAAGGACTGACTTGCATTTGGATTATTGCTTGGATGGCGACATTTTGATTGGTTGGACATTTTTTTGGACTTTTGAAATTGGACTTGGACATTTCTATTGCTTGGATTTTTTTGGCTATTTGATGTATTTTGTATTTTTGACATTTTACGCTTATGGCTTTTGTGCTTTTTTGAAATTTTGGACTAGATTTTTTGCCTCTTTGTATTACTTTTTGATGTTTTGGCCTTATTTCTTTCCAATGAATTTTTCGTTTTTTGACTCTTTGAAATGTTTTAATTTTTTTTGGACTGGTTTGTCAAATGGTTTGTGGTATCAAAGTGATGAAATTTTGAGTAGCCTTTGCTAGATACCAATGACCAAGGGGAAAACCAAGTCTAGGTGAGGGTGGGTGAAAAGGCTCATAATGCTCAAATATATAAATGATGGTATGATGTATGGAGAGCAAGGATGTGATCTCCAAAGACTATGTCGCATAGGAATAACATGCCCCATTCTAGGTACAAGACTTAGGATTTTTCTAGAAAAAATGTATGTGTAAGGAAAGCTTAGGTGTGGAACAAACTCTCCTAACATCAAAACCTTGGGGAAGAATGCAGAGGTGACTTTAAATTTTTTAATTACAGTTCATTAAGATACACTTGAAAAGAATAACAGAACAATGAAATGAACATACACAATTGGACACCAGATTTACGTGGGAAAACCCTTATGGGAGAAAAACCCACCACACCAAGAAAAGCCTCTTTGTATTACAGTAATGAAAATTACATACAAAGTTCAGACTTAACTTTCTAATGTCAATTTCAGTAGCCTCATTCACTAATCAGCCTTATACAAAAATTCTCTCTGAAAACATCCAATGAATTCACTTAGATCAACTCGTGTATAATCGAGCAACACTTCGTTATCTCACTCTGATCATCGTCATCCACCATTGCAGAGTGTAATCCATTCTCTTAAGGTATGTTTGTTTCCCTCATAGGAACGGTCGCAACAGTCCAACTGCCAACGGTTCTCCTTCCGCTTTGCTCATTGGTTCAAAACAAACCATGTCAGACAGTTGTTCGGTCAAAATGTTCAAACAAAATCACATGTCAGTGAGACACTAGACCGTGTCTCCTCAATGCCACAATACCTAACTATCCTTATTGGCAAGAGTCACCACCATCGGCAAGAGTCATATCGAGTTCAAACCTATCACCCAGACTCACTCTATCAGCAAGACATCTCACCGATTTCCACTACAGAACCATCGACAAGACCATCGTTGTCGCTAAGACTTCACACCGATGTTCAACTCATGTAGCTCTATCGGCAAGACCATCGCTATCGGCGAGACATCATACTGAACACAAATCCATCGGCGAGATATCCTCTATTGGCAAGACCATCATTGTCGCTAAGAGTCTTATATAACCTTTATGTTACACCGATGTTCAATGTGTAGAGCTCTCGGTGAGACAAGTGCTATTGGCAAGAGTTCTCACCGATGTTGTATACCCGTAGGCGAGACTACAGCCATCAGTAGAAGATCATACCGAATGCACCAGCCTGTCGGTGAGAGAAACATCCATCGGCAAGAGTTCTCACCGAACATAGACCTATCAGTGAGACCAATACTATCGGTGAGAGCTCATACCGAAAGTATACCCACCGGTGAGAGGAGAACCATTGGTGAGATAGGAGCAGTTGGAAAGAGTCTGAGAGTCTCCCCGATGTCCAATGTGAACAGAACTTTCCCCATGACTAACATTGTCGAAATGAATCACTCTGAAGGTTCATGCCTCTCCCTGATGCCACTCGTCGCCAAGAGTCTCCCTGATAATTACCAGGAATCAACCTGTCAGCAAAATAGAACCAAAGTCTCAGCGACTTTAATCTTTTCAGAAGTTTAGAACACAGATGCTAGTCGATAAGACATTCTCAGGGTCTCACCAATTTTTCTCTTTCAAGAGTTTTCATGTCAGTAAGCTTGAGGCACATTTTCCAACAATCTCCCACTTGACAAAGATCTTACTGACACCTCCAGAGCACAACAAAACTACTAAAATTCATGGGCACTAAGGCCCGTCGAACTAGCACACCACCTGAACTTGTCTGTGCTCACTGGTTTTTTCGATGCATCTAAAACATTTTCCAAAGTATCCACTTTTTCTAAAGAGATCTTTCCATCCTCCACCATGTCTTGTACAAAATGATACTACACATCAATATGTTTCGTTCTGGCATGCAAAGTAGGATTTTTCACCAAACAAATAGCACTCTCATTGTCATAGTAAATTGTAATTATCACTGCATCAAACCCAATGTTAGAACACAAACATTTTAACCAGATTGCTTCTTTACAGGCATGTGTTGTTGCCATGTATTCTACCTCTGTAGTGGACAAAGCGACTACAGCCTGCCGCTTACTCATCCAACTAACTGCACCACCATTCATCATGAAAATATATCCATTGGTGGATCTTCTGCTGTCAATGTCCCTTGCCCAATCAGAATCCACATAGCCTCGAATGCTGAGAGTCCACTATGATTCAACCAAATTTCCATGGTAACACAAAGTATATTTTGAAGTTCCCTTTAGATATCTAAACACTCTTTTCACAACATCCCAGTGTGTCTTTCCAAGATTTTCCATAAAATGACTAAGTACTCCCACTGCTTGGGCAATGTCTAGCCTTGTACAGACCATTGCATACATTAAACTGCCAACTACACTAGCATAAGGCACTTAGGTCATGTCCTCCATCTCAGTAGGATATTTTGGACAGTCTTCAACAGATAGCTTTGTTCCCTACAAAACTAGAACAACTAGCTACTTGCACTCAGTCATACAAAATCTCTACAGAACAGTATTAATATACTTACTCTGACTGAGCCAAAGTTTTCTACTCTTCTTGTCCTTGGTTATTTCCATTTCCAGAATATACCTGGCTGCACCAAGATCTTTAATTTTGAACTTTGCAGACAACTGATATTTTAGATCAGAAATCATTAACTTACTATTGCCTATGAACAGCATATCATCAACATAGAGAGCAATAATAAGAACATGATCATTTTCAGCTTTGCAGTACACACAGTGATCAAATCTCGATCTTACAAATCCCAATGACAAAACAAACGTGTCAAACTTCTGGTACCACATTCTAGGAGATTTTTTTAATCCATACAGATGTTTTTTCAACTTGCAAACTAGTTTTCTTTACCTTTTTCCACAAAGTGCTCAGGCTGGGACATGTAAATTTCTTCTTCAAAGTCACCATGAAAAAATGTTGTCTTCACATCCATCTATTTAATCTCTAAGTCATACGTTGCTGCAAGTGACAAAAGAAATCTGATAGACGTCAACTTAGCTACAGGAGAAAATATTTCTCCATAATCAATTCCCTCTACCTGGGAATACTCCTTCGCAACCAACCTCGCCTTATACTTTTCCACACTGCCATCCAGACCTATTTTCCTTTTAAATACCCATTTGTAGCCAACAGCTTTTCTGCCTTCAGGCAAGGGCACCAAACTCCAAGTATCATTTTTTTCTAATGATTCCATTTCTTCATTCATGCCTTCCAACCAAGAGTTTGAATTAGACATTCTAAATGTCTCTTTCACAGTCCTAGGCTCATCAGTGCTAGAAATTAAAGCATAGGCACAAGTAGAATCTACCAAAGAAAACCCATCCCTATCAGGTTGCTTTCTTTCACGTGTTGATGTCCTCACAGGATGAGGCTGAGGTTCATCTTCTTCTTCAGAACTCTTAGAACTACTTGATCTCTCCTCAGTTTTACGTACATTTTGAATTTTCAATTCCACTTTATATGGTGTCAGAGGAATTTCAACTACATCCTTTTTTTATTTTCGGATTTTGTCTCTGACTGCAGATCCAAAGTAGATGGCTTCAACTCATGAAAAATAACACTTCTGATGTACAAAACCTTCTCCCTATCATAATTCCAAAGCTTGTATCCTTTTATGCTAGCACTATAACCAATAAAAATACATTTAATAGCCTTGTTTTCCAATTTAGACCTTTTTTCATTTGGCACATATGCATATGCCTCATAGCCAAAGACACGAATGTGTCTCAAAGAAGGCTTCTTTCTAGACCATGCTTCCAAAAGTGTTTTCTTAACAAGAGTGGAATTCAGAGAATGGTTTATTAAATAACATGTTGTTGCAACTGCCTCAACCTAGAACTTCTCCTCCAAGCTAGCACTGCTTAGCATACTTCGTGCTCTTTCCATCACTATCCTGTTGAACCTTTCAGCAACTCCATTTTGTTGTGGAGTGTAGGGTGTAGTTTTATGTCTTTTAATTCCATGATCTTTGTAGTACCTTTCGAACTCATCATAACAAAACTCACCGCCATTGTCAGTCCTTAAACATTTTATTTTTCTTTCAGTCTGATTTTCTACAAGGTTTTTAAACTCCTTAAAACGACTGAACACCTCTGCTTTACTTTTCAAAGAATAAACAAATTCCCTTCTTGAATAATCATCAATGAACGATACATAATATCTTGATTTAGACAAAGAAGGAACATTTACTAGACCAAAAACATCATAATGTATATAATCAAGTAAACCAGAAGATTTGTGAGGACTGGAGTAAAATGAAACACGGTGTTGTTTACCATATATACAATATTCACAAAATTCGAATTCAAGGTTACAGTCATCAAGCCCTTCAACCAGGTTTTTAAATCTTTTTCTCCAATGTGGCCAAGCCTATGATACCAGAGCATAGTATTTTCTGCTGGAAGTTTAACTTCCATAGACTTTGCACTATCAGGAACTTTTTCCTCCTTTTCTCCATGAGTAGCCTTCTATGACTTTACAGACACACTATTGCATTGAACAGCATGTGCATCGAGCTTATACAAGGTACCAATATGAGCACCCCTAGCTAGCACCATTGAGACTCTAGTCATCTTGTAGCCATTTCCAAAGAACGTGACTTGCACTCCAACATCGTTCGGCTTACTAATAGAAAGTAAATTTCCAGCCAGACCTGGTATATGCATTACATCATTGATTCCCTTAACTCTTCCATTAGGGAACTGAATTCTGACTCTTCCACAGCCAACTATTTCCAGAGATGAATTGCTTGCCAAATACACCCTTCCACCATCATATTTTTCATAATTAGTGAACCAGTCTCTATGAGATGTCATTTGGAAAGATGCTCCAGAATCAATCGGCCAGACATCATCTAATACCTATGTAGCCAAGGCTGCAATGAAAGCATCTGCATCACTTTGAGAAGAATCATTGTCGGAAGAATACTTCTTCTTTTTCTCCTATTTGCAATCATTTCAGACATGACCAGGTTACCCACAATTCCAACACTTTACCTTGGACTTCTTACTAGGAGACTTTGATCTCCCCTCTGATTTGGATTTGGACTCCTTGTCCTTCTTCTTTCCTTTTTCTTTTGATCTGCCTCTAATAGCAAGAGCCTCCTTCGCCATCTCAGAAGATTTTCTTCTCATCTCTTCTAATAACAAAGAGGCAACAATATCTTCCATCTTAAAAGAGGAAGTAGTACTCCCAATAGCCATCACCAAGTGATCCCAAGAATCTGGCAAAGAACATAATAGTAGCATACAGCAATCTTCATCAATCTTCACATCCATAGATGCTAACTGAGCAATCAGCATGTTGAAAGCATTCAAATGATTAGCAACAGATGCTCCTTCCTGCATTTTCAAAAAGTACAGCTTCTTCCTCAAGAACAACTTATTCACCAAGGACTTTCCCTGATAAATAGCTCACAGTCTTTTCCACAAAGAGGATGTTGTCTTTTCTTCATGAACATTTAGAAGAACAGAGTATGCTAAATAGAGTCTTATCAGCCCCTTTGATTTTCAATCTGCAAGGTCCCAATCCTCTTGCTCCATGCCTGTAGGCTTCGTTCTAGACACAACAAGCCAAAGATCACAATCAACCAACAGATCTTCCATTTTGAGTTTCCACAACACAAAATTACTACCATTGAATTTCTCAATTTCAATCTTTCCTGACGTGCTTTCCATCTTAATCTATAATTTGAATTACCAAACTTCTACAAGACTCCCACTGAACAGAATTGACACAAAAACCCAACGTACCCACAAGGGTAACACAACTAGTCAGGCTCTAATACCACTTGTAAGGAAAGCTTAGGTGTGGAACAAACTCTCCTAACGTCAAAACCTCAGGGAAGAATGCAGAGGTGACTTTAAATTTTTTAATTACAGTTCATTAAGATACACTTGAAAAGAATAACAGAACAAAGAAATGAACATACACAATTGGACACCAGATTTACGTGGGAAAACCCTTACGGGAGAAAAACCCACCACACCAAGAAAATCCTCTTTGTATTACAGTAATGAAAATTACATACAGAATTCGAACTTAACTTTTTGATGTCAATTTACAGCAGCCTCATTCACTGATCAGCCTTATAAAGAAATGCTCTCTGAAAACATCCAATGAATTCACTCAAATCAACTCGTGTTCAATCGAGCAACACTTCGTTATATCACTCTGATCATCGTCATCCACCATTGTAGAGTGTAATCCATTCTCTTACGGCCTGGTCGTTTCCCTCACAGGAACGGTCACAACAGTCCAACTACCAATGGTTCCCCTTCCGCTTCGCTCATTGGTTCAAAACAGACCATGTCAGACAGTCATTCGGTCAAAACATTCAAACAGAATTGCATGTCGGTGAGACACTAGACCGTGCCTCCCCGATGCCACAATGCCCGACTGTCCTTATCAGAAAGAGTCACCACCATCGGCAAGAGTCATATCGAGTTCAAACCTGTCACCCAGACTCACTCTATCAGCAAGACATCTCACCGATGTCCACTGTAGAACCATCGACAAGATCATCATTTGTCACTAAGACTTCACACCGATGTTCAACTCATGTAGCTCTATCGGCAAGACCATCGCTATCGGCGAGACATCATACCGAACACAAATCCATCGGTGAAGATATCCTCTATCGGCAAGACTTCTCACCAATGTCCATTGCAAGAACTATCGGAAAAGACCATCGTTGTCGCTAAGAGTCTTATAGAACCTTTATGTTACACCAATGTTCATCATGCAGAGTTGTTGGCGAGACAAGTGCTATCGGCAAGAGTTCTCACCGAAGTTGTATACCCGTCGGTGAGACTACAGCCATCGGCAGGAGATCATACCGAATGCACCAGCCTGTCGACGTCCATCAGCAAGAGTTCTCACCGAACATAGACCTGTCGGTGAGACCAATACTATCGGCGAGAGATCATACCGAAAGTATACCCACCGGTGAGAGGAGAACCATCGATGAGACAGGAGCAGTCAAAAAGAGTCTGAGAGTCTCCCCGATGTCCAATGTGAATAGAACTTTCGTTCGTGACTAACACTGTCGGAATGAATCACTCTGAAGGTTCATGCCTCTCCCCGATGCCACTCATCACCAAGAGTCTCCCCGATAATCACCAGGAATCAACCTTCGGCAAGACAGAACCAAAGTCTCAGCGACTTTAATCTTTTCAGAAGTTTAGAACACAGCTGCTAGTCGGTAAGACATTCTCAGGGTCTCACCGATTTTTCTCTTTCAAGAGTTTTCATGTCAGTAAGCTTGAGGCACATTTTCCAACAGTATGACAATAGGATAATGACATGATTGGTTTAGATAGGATGAGGTATGTCAAGAGATACCCAAAACATGTTTCAACCTTTTTCCCCTATATCTTCATCAAAATCAAAAGGAGAAGGGTGGATAAGTGGACTCGATATGATAAGTATGTATGATGGCTAAGATGGTAGGTAGGATGGAAATGATATGACATGAAAATGATAGGTTGGATAGATAAGACATTGTGCCCCCAAGTGTAAGTGGCATAGAAGATCAACCTACACATGATGCCTGTTTGCCAGGTTTTCATCATGGTACTTATCCAGGGTTCCTGTTTACCAGGTTTTCACCGTTGGACGAAGGGATTTATCTTTGCTCTTTTTTTTGGACGAAGGGATTTATCTTTTTCTTTTTTTTTCATTTTTTGGACTTTTTGGATAGGAGAAGGGAATATGGATGTGAGGGACTCAAGTTTCTAGTTCCATGAAAGGTGGTAGTCCCACTAGAGATGGATGTCATTGCATGGACCATGTCAAATGTCATTATGCTCATAGATTTTGGTAAGGGATGACATGAAAGGGAGATGGAGTGGGTAGATGATGGATTATGATGTGGATTATGATGCGGATTATGTAGGGAAGATGATAGGGATTATATGGGACTTATGAAAAAGATGAATGGGGAGGCTTAGCCAAAAGCATGGACCATAGGAAGATGGTGGGGGAGATATGTAGGATAATGAGTGAAGGATGAGGAGGAGTTATGTATATTTGTTGTGAAATGGAAGGGAACCATGACCAATGGTTGCACACACTGTGATAAACGTTGAAGTTTTTGATGTGGACGGGGTGTAGGAAGCAATGAAGATGTTTTCTTAGGAGATGGGTGATTTAGTGATTTAGGTACCCACATAGACTTAGTATTTTTATGACTGTTATTTTGCTTGTGGGTGTTAGGAATTTGAGATTTTTGAATGGAATGTGCATTTTGGATGGAAGGGGATGGTTGGGATTTTTGTGATGTGGATGCCTCATTTGACTTGATTTATTTTTGCTTAGGGACCCAAACCATTTTCTTTTTTAGACTTTTCTTTTGGAGGTATGGGCTTATATAGCTTTTTATATGTACTTAGCTTTGACATTTTGCAATTGTATGCTAAGGCATTAGGACTTTTAGAATTTTGGACTTTATGTGTAGAGGCATCCAAATTTTTATTTTGGAATCCCTTGGATTTGGTGAGATGAGTGGAAGCTTTATGTTTAGACAATGTGTGCATTGATTGGTCATGATTAAGATGTTTAGAGGATTTTTGGGTAGATGGATAAGAGGGTTAGATGGTAGGAATATTAGGTGTTGGGAGTAATGGTGGTAAAGTGGATGGAGGGATATTAGGATTTGGAAGCAATGGTGGAAAAGTTGATGGTGGAAAGTGTATTGTCACATGCTTTTGACATTTGTAGGATGATGGAGGAGGGATGGAAATATATGTTTTAGGTGTATGATAGGCTTCATGATGGAAAGTGGACTTAGGAGGCATAGAGGAAGTACCAACCTTTTGAGATTGGTGTCCTTGGGGTGTATGTCCAAGGCCATAAGAGCGTGAAGGGACTTTGACATGGCTAGGCTCCAAAATACCTTGTTCATGAAGGTCTAAACCTTTACCTTGGTGGTTCATGTTTTGGAGTATGCAATAGACAATAGGATTGGGTGTAGGTGGAACACTAGACATGAGTTCCTTATTGGATGGAGAAAATGAAGGAAGAGAAGATAATGGTTGTTGGTGTTCTAAGGAGGAACATTCATGAATGAGGGTGGAAAGACCAAGTGGATATGATGGACTTGCAATGGGTCGATAGTGGGTGATGGAGGATCATTAGGATCTTGATTAGCATTGTGTTCACTTAGATCCAAGGTATTTGTTTGATCTTCTATGTGTGCTTGGGAGGCACTTGTCTCATCAAGGGAAGTGGATGTTGCAGGAGCATGGATAGGACTAGATGAAGGTGCATTTGGGATATCGTGCTCATGGATGGGTATAGGATCAAGTTGCTCATGGATAGGCTCTTCATCATTATGGATATCATCTTGATCATAAAAAAGTTATAGATTATGGATAGGTTGGATGAAGATGATTTGATATTGATTAGGACTAGGGCTTGATGTTTCCACATGCTTGGGAGTAGACTCTTGATATACCTCTTGGGTTGCTTGAATGGAAGTGGAAGGGGATTTCTCGTGGAGAGACTTGACATGTTCTAGATGGTCAACAACATAGGAGCATGACAGAGGGTGACTTGGACTTACAACGGGAGACTCTTGAATTGGATCAAGGGGTTGTGGATGACATGGTTGACTTGAAGGACTTGGCATGATGTTTGGGGACTCTTTTGTATGTTCAAGTATATGTGTTGAATGACATGGCGACAATTGATTCCTTGCTTGTAGCCCTTGGGTCACATCCTTTGGTGGTGTAAGAGTGGATTTAGGTAATGTCATCAATTTATTTTTTAAATATCTATATGTAGGGCATTGATTTGATGGAGGATTGGATGATGGTGGGGGTAATGAAGAGTTTGATTGGTTAGAAGGTAAAGAGGCCAATGAATTAAGAATCGAACATGGTGGCTTATGGATAGGCATTTGATTGGATGGTGGTAAGGGTGCATGAACTAGATTGGTGTTCCCCTTGTCAATGGTGGCATTAAGACTTAAAGGATATTTATTTTGTTGCCAAGGTGGACTTGGGATCCTATGTTCTTGTTGTGGGATGAATTGATGGGTTGATGTAGGATTGTCATGGAAAGAGGTGGGATAAGGTGATGTGGAATTGTTATGGACATATGTGGGATAAGGTGATATGGAATTGTTATGGATAGATGTGGGATAAGGTGATATGGAATTGTTTTGATAGGTGGATGGATTAGATTTATACGAAATGGAGGGAGATGCCACATAGGAATGAGGTGGAATTGATTGGTGTTGAATGAATTGAGGATGATGTGCTTGTTGGGTTTTACGAGTGGCTATGAGATATTGGGCTTGCGCTATGAGATGTTGCATTTGAGGTGATTGGATTGTTTGAATTTTATGGATCATTTCATGGATTCCTTGAATTATTTGTTTGTTTAAGGGTTGTGGTGCCAGATAAAGTGATTGGATGAGGTCTTGGAATTGTGGTACTAGGTCTTCTAATGTTGGCATGGTGTAAAATGAAGTTGATTGGATTAAAGAAATGATGATGATTTGGATATGATGTGGAATGACAAATTGTATGATTTGGATGATGTGGCAAGTGTTTATTGGAAGTTTGACTTGGTCACTATCAAACACAATATTTCACATGTAAATGCATGAACACACACACCAAACACAATGATAATTTTTTCTTTGAAGATTAAATGTTATGATTAAGCAAACACTTGAATACACAACAACAAGCCCTATGACTAGTCAAGTGGTGTATGGCCAATTAGGTCTCAAGCTAGTTTGCACAAGGTTGACTAAGGAATGATTTGAAGGAAAAATCCTACCAGTAAGCTGGGAGAAAGGGGTAACCCACCCTTCACCTTCACTTCCCAAAGGTATAAAAATCTTTGGGGCTTAGCCAAGAGTGACAATATTTTAACTCCCAAACAAGTGTGTCTTTCGATTCACACTTCAATTGAGGTCATCCCCAGGGGTGATGAAATCCCCTAGCAGGCCTCCTAGGAAGGGTTTGACAAAAGCAAACCAAGTGAGGTGTTTTTGATCACACACACACTTGATACACACCCACAGTTGTTAATTGACCCTTAAAAAGGAAATGTGTGAAAGAAAACAATAGAAGCACTCATTCTTTTTAGATCCTGAATCAAGATGTGATGGAAGACAATGGTTAATTTTAGCCTCGATTTTTGATATGTGTTTAAAGACAAGATTCGTTTTAAGAGCTCAAATCCAAATGTGTGACAAGCAATGATTAAGAGATGAAGGATGAAACAAGTGCACCTAGTTATTTTCATTTTCCAAATTGTTGTTGTGACTGATCCAAATGTTGCTATAGCTCCTTTGATTCACCTACAAGCCACAAAATTGAGAAAGACCAAATAAACTTGCATAGAAGAAAGTCATGTGAAAAAGAGGAATTCTGATAAACTCTAATTGAGATGACCTGATAAAGCTGAATGGATTGCATAAACAGAAAATTTAGAAAATTTCATGCACTTTTTTAAAAAAATCATCGAAATTGAATCAATTTTGCTCAAGATATGCTCGTTTGAAGTTTAAATGCAAGTTTAACATTGACTGAAAAAGAAAGCCTAAAAAAGATACAGTCACCTGAAATGGTATTTTCCAATGCGTAGCTTGCCAAGTCAGCTTTCCAACGCCTTTTGAAATTCAAAAATCCGACCAGTTATGCTAAAGTTATGTCCATTTTAATAAAATTGCTATTTAAAGAACATGCATTTAAAAGAGGGTAGGTTTGATTAGCCCCTAAACGCTTGAAAATAATCCCATGTGACTAAAGGCTGACTGAAAGGTGCTGGAAATTTATCGCAGCCCCTGATCTACCATATGACTAAGGGCTAAGACCCTTGAAAAATAAAAATTAAGAAAAAGTTAAATTTAAATAAATTTTAAAACTCTAAAAAAATGTAATCATAAAATTAAAAGACCCAAGTTTCTCTTTAAAAAGTTTTTTAAGCCTCTAAGTTTTAAAAGCTTAAAGTGACCATTTTCAAGCTACGAAAGAGAAGGAAATGAATTTTTGGTGAGCCCGTGAAACTATGAAAAAGTTGCAGACTGTGTATGTTTCACAGGCCGCGGGCCTTCGTGAGCATATACAAATAGAACATCCCACACTTCCTACAAGTGTCCACTTATATGTATATAAGATAAAACCCTACAAAGATGCATATATAGAGATCCAACAAAATTTATCTTTTTAAATAGACATATAAACACAGAAATCCGTCAAAGTATACCCCCGAAAATGGGTGTTTATACACAGATAGTTGAATATATATCTGTAATTAGCCATGAAACCCTCGATGAATATTTTGTGTGTATATTACCTACAAATAAACTTTTATATATATGGTGAATTTATGAGTATATATCTGTAGCAAAAATTTTAAATCTGTGTATATATTTTGCAAGCAAAATGGTGTTAAAAAAAATCAAAAATTTTCTTGCAAGCAAAATATGTCAAAAGTTGTCTCTCAGCCCCCGTGATCGCAATGGTGAGGCTATTTTTCTGATTCGGGGCTCTAATAAAAAAAACTTGATCTCCAAGCCCTCTTTAGAAAAACCCTTGACCTGCAAAATCAAACTCACAAAGGCTCAAAAGAACAAGGGTTATTCACGTTGGGTTCACCAATTGTAGATAGGGAAATTCAATCAACTGGTTTAATGTTTTGAAAACAACAAACTAATTAAACCCTATCAAGCACCATGAAGCACAAACTAGAATGAAAAATGAAAATAAGCAAAAGAAATGCAAACCGATTCTCAAACTAGACTTGATTGACCTACATGGCTCTTCTCCACCTGCATGAGAATGAGAGATCTTGAAGGGTTGATAATGGAGGAATGTTGGATGCTCATTACTGCAGCATAACAACTTGACAATGAAAATGGAAAATGGAGAGAATGATAGATAGAGATGGAAGATTTATTTTGACAGAGTCCGGATGCTAGACGAATCAACCTCCTAAATGGATTGTGAGAGGCCATATTTATAGAGTCGTGATGTTGACGAAGATAAGATTTGACAAGATTCAATAAGGATTTGATTTTTGACAAAAGAGGAAATACAACGAGATGAGATAAGATGTCAAAACAGATAGAAAGATTTCATTTCATGTTTTAAAGGAAATAAATCTTGAAAAAGACGAGAAGGATAATTGATGAATTATCTAATTAAATTAATTAATTAGATACACATGAGTTTCAATTTTGGAAAGAAAGCGAGAAGATCTTTTTAGGATTTTATTAATTAAATAAATATTTGATTTATTTAATTAATGTTAAATTTATGATTTCATTAATTAAATAATATAAACTATTTAATTAACATTAGAAGAATGAATAGAAATGATTTAATTAATTAAATAATATAAATTATTTAATTAACATTAAAGGAATGGATGGATTATGCATAGGAAGGGAATAAATGAAATTAGTCAAATAAATAAGATTTATTTAACTAGTTAGATGATGACATGGGTACCTAGGGAAAAACATGCCACAAGATGCCTAAATGATGTAATGTTGTGACAAGGTGTTGTAAGAGAACATTTTTGGGTGTCTACACCAACTGTTTTGGCACCTAAGAAAAAAGGTGAGTGGAGGATGTGTACTAATTCTAGGGAAATAAACAAAATAGCAATCATATATAGCTTCCCACTACCAAGAATAGAGGACTTAATGGATTATTTGTCTGGGGAAAGCTACTTCACAAAGATAGACCTTAAAAGTGGATACCATCAAATAAGGATCAAACAAGGAGATGAGTGGAAAACATCATTAAAAACTAATGAGGACCTATATGAGTGGATTTTTTTGCCATTTGTCCAATCTAATGCACCAAGCACCCTCATGAGGTCCTCAAGCCATACAATTGTAAGTTCGTTGTTTACCTTGATGAAATTTTAGTTTTTAGTTCTAACAAAGAAGAGTATTTGCATCATTTGGATTTGGTGTTGAGAAGGCTACAAGAGGAAAAATTGATGATTAATTTGAAAAAGTGTGAGTTCATGAAGATAGAATTGTTATACCTTGGTTTTTTGGTTTCACAGTGGATGTTGAAGATGGATCCAAGCAAAGTGAAGGAAATATTAGAGTGGCCTACACCTAAATCAGTTATAGAGGTAAGAATTTTTCATGGTCTTGCAAGTTTTTGCAAAAAATTAATCAAAAATTTTAGTCATATGTGTGCACCTATCATAGTCACTATTAAAGGGGATAAGAAAGGGAAGTTTGTGTGGACTGAACAAGCTAATGAGAGTTTCAAATATCTACAGAAAAAAAAAAAAAAAAGAGTGACTAAGTAGCCTATCTTGTTTTTACCTGACTTTAATAAGGTCTTCCAAATAGAAAGTGATGCTAGTGGTCATGCAATAGGGGAAGTTCTAAGCCAAGACAATAAACCAGCAGCATATTTTAGTGAAAAACTGAATGATGCAAAGAAGTACTCATCATATGACTTGGAGTTGTATGCCATGGTTCAATAACTTAAGAAATGGAGACATTACCTTCTACTTCAATATTTTGTGGTATATATAGACAAACATGCACTTCACTTCATAAATAGTCAAGAAAAACTCAATCAAAGTCACATTAAGTGGGTTGAGTACTTACAAAATTTCACCTTCACAATCAAACACAAGAAGAGGTAGAGTAACAAGGTGGTTGATGGTTTAAGTTGAAGGGAAATAATGGTGCAATAAATTCAGTTAAGAAGTGTTGGGATTGAAGCACTCAAGGAGATGTATGAGGATGATGAGGATTTCAAAGAAGTTTATGAAGTTTGCAAGCAGTCTATTAACAATAACAGAGAGAAGTGGCTAGATTATCTTATACAAGATGGTTTATTGCTTAAGGGAGCACAATTTTTTGTGCCAAAATTTTCAATGAGGGAAAATATCATCAAGGAGAAGCATTGTGGGAGTATGGCAGGTCATTTTGGCCTTGACAAGGCACTAGAACAACTAAGACGGAATTACTTTTGGCCAGGGATGTAAGAAGATTTGTGGAGAGGTGTACCATATGTCAAAAAGCAAAAGGGAGCAACACTAATGAAGGATTGTACCAACTTTTGCCCATTCCCAATAGGCCTCAGGAATCCATCAGTATGGACTTCTTATGGGGTTGCCAAAGACTCAAAGGGGTTTTGATTTAGTTTATGTAGTTGTTGACAAGTTTTCCAAGATGGCCCACTTTATCCCTAGCAAAATTACAAGTGATGCTTCATATATTGCAGGTTTTTTCTTCAAGGAAGTAGTTAGACTTCATGGATTGTCATTGAGCATAGTCTTTGATAGAGATAGTAAGTTTATAGGGAACTTTTGGAGAACATTGTGGAGGAAGATTGGTACAAATAATAGTTTTAGCTCAACCTACCACCCTCATATAGATGGCCAAACTAAGGTGGTCAATAGGAGCTTAGGTAACCTACTAAGATTTCTTTCAAAGGATCATTCTAAATAGTGGGATCTTGTGTTACGCCAAGTAGAGTTTTCTTATAATGACTTAGTGAATAGGAGCATTGGAAAGAGTCCATTTCAGGTGGTTTATGGCATGCATCCAAGAGGAGTGTTTGAACTAAGGTATCTCAATGGTATGGAAAAGAAAGGTGCAGAGGGTGACCAATTTGCAATTTCCATGCAAGAGATACATCAACAAGTGAAACAATGGCTCCAAACAAGTGTGGAGAAGTACAAGAAAAAGGTAGATTTGAAAAGAAGGGAGGTTAATTTCAAGGTTGGAGATCTTGTTTTACCACATCTCAAGAAGAAAATATTCACCAAAGGTGAGTATACCAAGTTGAATATGAAGAAGGCAAGTCCTTATAGGATTGTTAAGAAGTTTGCTAACAATGCATATGAGATAGAATTGTCTAGTGGAGTAGGCATATTACCAAGTTTTAATGTTGTTGATTTGTACCCTTACAAAGGGGATTCTATTGTTGATGAAGGAGTAGATGTACAGAAGGTATCAGATGTTGATTGGATAAAGGACCCACCACCCACCAAACCAGCAGAGTTAGAGTGCATTCTTGACACCAAAGAGCAAGAAGACAAGGGGAAAGAAATATTTTCAGTATTTGGTTAAATGGAAGCACCTTCCATATGAGGACGCCACATGGATGATAGAATTAGACATTATCAAGCATGGGAGGATAGTTGTAGACCTTCTCTCAGGTGCAACCTAAGTTTCATTCTTTTTCCCCTTGGGAGTATGATGCAAGAGCATCACTATCATTTGTTTGTATTCTTATTTTTATGTTAGGAGTCTTATTTGTGTTAGGGTAGGACTTAGGGGATCCATTAGGATCATTTTCAATAGTCTAAGTTGTGTAAATAGGCCTAAAAATTCAAATTTTTATTTTCCTGCAAAAATGCAAATTTGAATTTTCTAAGTGCTTTTTGGCTTGTAAAAGGTTGGGGTTTGTTCCTTAGCTATAGTTCTAGGTTGATGGAGTCCAATAAGGTCTTAGAAGACCATGAAATACCAATTCTATGGTTTTTTTACATGTTTATATTCAATTCCTAAATTGTGAAAGTGCATATTTTACAAATTTAAGGCATTAAACATTACGTTACATTTAAGTTTTTGAAGAAAAAGCATGTAATTTCAATGGAAACTATTTTTTAATGTTAATTCACCTTGAATGAATGGTAATTCATGCTCCAAGAAGCTAGAGAGGAGTTTTTGGTTGAAAAACCTTGTTTCTTCACCATTTTTGGTCAATTTTCTACAATTACAGTTTGAAAACGGCCTTGTACGACCTTGTACAGAACATTTGCATGTATGAGAGTGGATGGAATGATAGTGGTGTGTTTGTAGGTTCAAATTATTTTGGTTTCATTAAATTTCATGAAGTTTTTAGCAAGTTATAGCAAAATTACTACTAGCAGCCCTATTGTTGAACTAGGGTTACCGGTGGGTGAAATCAATTCATATATTTTTTTTTACCATTGAAAATTGATGAAACTTCATGGAACCCTTCCTTATGTTTCTACCTAGGTTCCCACCAATGGAGAAGTCTTGATTCAATCATATGAGTGAATTTTGCAGGTATGCTTGTGTGCATTGTCCTTAAAACTATCAAAACCCTAGGAGTCTTTGAGGGTTTAGTGAAAAACATGTTTCTTGAGTTTACCATAGTAGAGTAAGGAGTTGAGTAGACCCTCTGGAGTGTATTAAAGGTGCAAGAAGTATAAGAAGTCAAAGAATGAGTGTTGTTATAGTAAATACCCAAATTAAAATGAAAAAACCAAATTTTAAACTCATAACCAAGTACATTTGGTCGAAGGCCCATTTCTCATGTAGTGATGCGGATGGGGCTTCGGGTGGGCTATCTATTATGTGGAACCCTAATAGGTTAACTGGATCTGAAATTTTCCAAAGTAGGAATAGTGTGGGTATCCAGTTCTCTCAGTCAAGTGGTATTTGGTTCCTAATCAACATTTATGCCCCCAATTTAAGGAATGTTAGGAAATCCCTTTGTCGTGATCTCATTGATTAGATAAAGAATAATGGTGGGGCGTTGGGTGGTGGCTGGAGATTTCAACTCTTTGTTGTACCCTTCGGAGAAGAGTGGGGGTTTGATCAACTATTCTGATAGCATGACTAACCTAGCTAATTTCTTAAGTAATACTAGGTTGGTGGACATAGACTTATGTGGAAAGGCTTTTACCTAGACCAATAGGAGGTTGGGGGATGGCCTCATCCAAGTTCAACTTCATAGATTCCTATTTTCTCCCAATTGGATGGCCTTACTTAATTCCAACCTGATGGCTTTACCTCGGACTGTTTCGGACCATAACCCTCTGATGTTGGTCACAAATGAACACTATGTTGTGGGTCTCTTTCCTTTTCGAATTGAGATCATGTAGAATTACCACTCGGATTTTAGGAATAAAATTGTTGCTTGGTGGAACATCCTCGTACATGGCTCCCCATGTTTAGGGTGTTCTATAAACTCGAGTATATTAATAACATGGTTAAGGGTTGGAACAATAGGGTTTTTGGTGATATCTTCCATTAGAAAAGGGCATTAGTTGATAATATTAGGTTGACAAAAAATAGAATGGAGGATGATATTAGTCTATAGACTTCTCAGTAGGAAAGAGATGAACGCATGGAATGGAAATTAATTTGAAAAAAGAGGAGATATTTTGGAATCAAAAATCTAGAGTCCAATGGCTTATGGAGGGTAATCAAAACACCTCTTTCTTCCATGTTTCATCCCTCAAGCATAGGAAAAGGAATCAAATAAAAATGTTGAAAAATGAGTTGGGTGATGATGTAACTACCCCTGCTTAGATTGGTCTATTGGCCTCTGGCTACTTCCAACAAGTTCTATTGGCTCCTAATTCTTCTTTGGATGACTTGTTGTTGGACCCCCTTCCTGTCTCTTTATCTAGGGAGGACAACGATAATATTCTGACTGTTGTCACTCCTAAGGATACCCTAATGGAGCCATAGTATTCAATATGGTTTCCTACAAGGCTTTGGGTCCTAATGGATACCCCTGACCTTTTTCCAAGTTTTCTGGGATATAGTTGGTGAGGACTTAGCTCTAGAAGCTAAGGATTTCTTCAATTTTGGAAAACTACTCAAACAGTTGAATCACACCTTCATTGCCCTTATCCCCAAAACTAAGTGCCTACAGAACATGGCCAACTTTCACCCTATCAGACTTTGTAATGCCATCTATAAGATTTTCTCCAAAATCCTAGTGAACCGCCTGAAACCTCTTGGAAAAAATGATAAGTCCAAGCCAAAAGGGCTTTGTCCCGAGGTGCCATATCTTGGATGTTGTCATTGCCACTCACAAAATCTTGCATTCTATGGACCATTGCAAAAGTGCTAGTATGGCTTTTAAGCTTGACATTTCAAAATCCTATGACAAATTCCTTTAGAGCTTTCTCCCCAAATTTTTGGCTAAGATGGGATTCAGTCAAAGGTATCTTAATCTCATTATGGAGTGTGTTACTACTGTGAAATATTTTTTTTTGGCCAATGGGGTCCTTCATGGATTATTTAATGTTGGGTGGGGCTTAAGACAAGGGGACCCTCTATCCCCCTACTTCTTCATAATGGTCACAAATGTGCTAAGTAGAAATGTTTCTAGAATGCTATCAGAGGGTTCTATCAAAGGTGTCAAACCTGCCACTACTTTGGAACCTGCTATCATACAACAGTTTGTGGATGATACAATATTGTTTGGGAAGGCTTTTGTTGTGGAAGCAAGGAAATGGAAAAAGTGACTTAACAACTATATGGCTTGCTTTGGCCAGTGCATAGATTACAAGAGTATGATTTATTTCTTTAGCAACACTCCTATTTTGCAGGATAAGGTGATTGTTGTTCTGGGTTGTGTTGGTGCCTCCCTGCCTTCAATGTACTTGGGGCTCCCTCTTACTATTAAGGAAGTTTCCCCCAACTTCTAGAATAATGTCCTTAAGAGGATTCACAGGAAACTGGTCGAGTGGAAAGGTTGAATCCTCAGTCATGCGAGTAAGCTACAACTCCTTGTTGTTGTCCTTCAAGGGACTCCAATTTATTTCCTCTATATTTTCAAAATCCTTAGATACATAGCGGAGAAATTTGAAAAAATACATAGTAACTTCCTTTGGTCTAGAAAATAGGAAAAAAAGAAGCTGGCTCTGATTAGCTGAGACAAGGTTTGCCTTCCTAAATCTATTGGAGGACTTGGTATAAGGAAAGTTCAACCAACCAAAAAATCCTTGCTTGCTAAGGTTAGTTGGGATCAGTTAAGGAAAAAAAAGGATTGGTGTAGGATTATGAATGCTAGCTATCTAAATAGTTGCCCCCTAATCAGGTGTCTCTCGTTGGATCACCCTAGTGGCCCTTTGGCTTGGAACAATATATGAAAAATGAAAAGTCTATTGCACTTTGGGCTAATATGGAAGCTTGGGAATGATAGCAATATTAGATTCTAGGAAGACCCTTGGTTGCTTGATTGTCCACTATCCCTATCTAACTTCAAGAATTTGATGGAGCCTACGAGGAAATTCTTTGGCAGAAAAGTATGTGACTACATGTATGGTCCTCAAGGTTCTAGGAAGTGGAAAGCCTTGGAATACTGCTAGCTAGTACTTTATAGGATATCCTTTCCCTCTCTAGAATTCCTATATCAAACATGGAGGATGAATTCTTTTGGGTTAAGGAACGCAAGGGAAACCTCTTTGTTAGGTCGGCTTATGGTTTGTTGTCAGACTTGAGAGCTCAGAGCTCAGAGTAGAGTTTGGAAACAAGTTTGGAATAGACATTTGACACCAAAAATAAATTTCTTTTGGTGGGTGACATTCCATAATAG
>VDFB02365663.1:0-27028 GCA_007258455.2 Sequoia sempervirens | reverse complement strand
AAAGAAGATGTCATAGGGTGAAAACCTGGCAAACAGGCAGTCTATTGACAGAAAAATACAAAAAAATCAAAAAGAAATCAGAAAAATGCAATAAACACAGATAGTGAAAATCTGGAAAACGCATCGCTTTATCCGTATCTCCATCTATTAGTTCCTACTTTGCACTTTGTCCTTTCAAGCTTTCCTTTTTTCGCATCTTTTTTTCTGCATCTTAGGATCATAAATTGCATCATCCTGCCGCCATTTGCCTAGTGTGATAACACGCCTTACCATGGCTTGATCGTTGTACATATTCCTTTTCGCAAGTTGTGTCAATAAACGGGGCAAACACTCAACTGGGGGCACTTAACTTTCAGAGAATACTAAGATAGCTAGACTATGTCCTAGGAACTGATCATACGAACAAACAATCAACTCACTTGAAACATCATTCGATTATTGAGCCTTCTCATGAAACACTTTTCAGCAAATACCATATCATTATCTATTGGATGATCCAAAAATCTGAATAATGTATGAAATAACAGTATTACATGTCTGACCAAATAGTTGTCTGATTTTCGATATCATTACTCTCGAGCACACTCAATGATGTACTGGACTAGAGTAGCAAGGAAGGAGAATGATTTTTCTTTTGTTTGTTGTCTTGAGGTTAACGGTCAATCTGATGCAAATATGTCACAGGACATGGCGACCAAAGCAATATCAGTGATGACAGTTCCAAATTTGCATCAGAAAGGTGGTTAATCTTTGTCTGTTTATGCAAGAAATGCTCAGGTCATCTCGATTCAATTATACCTTGATGCTTGTGTTCGCTTGCTATATCAAAAACCATGAAAGTTGTACTCTGGTTATCATTGGCGCTAATTTCCCCTCTGATGCTTGTACATACTTACAACATTTTTTTTAACGTTCTATGATGATTCAAGAAGGCTTATAACGGGCTCAACAAACTGGTTAGTTTCATGTAGTTGCATATTTAATTAGGTCATTGTATATATCTGCATATTGGATCCACATCAGTGCCTTGAAAGGCTGAATGAAGGCATTAACGGTTGTCATATAGTTTTGAGCTTTTTGTGGAGGAAATTTGGACATTTGATTCATTACATCCATTCATTTCATTATCATTTTCATTTTATCATTCATCCATTCTCATCCTTCTCGTTTATCATTTCATTCTCATTTATCCTTTCTCATTTCATTATCATTTTCATTTTATCATTCATCCATTTTTATCCTTCTCGTTTATCATTTCATTCTCATTTATCATTTCTCATTTCATTCATTTTATCACTTCATTATCATTTCATTCATTCATTCCATCATTCTCATTTTATCATTTCATTCATTTTATCATTTATCATTTATCATTATCATTTCATCATCATCGTCTTATCATTATCATTTTCATCATTATCATCCTCATTCTCATATATCATTATCATGTTATCCTTATCATTTTCATTTTACCATTATCCTCATTATTTTCATTCATTTTAATCATTATCATTTACCCATTTTTATCATTATCATCTATTCTCAGTTATTCATTATCTTTATCATTACCATATCATTTAATATTCATTATCCTTCCATCACTATCATTTACCATTATTATTATCATTACCATTCTCATTTATCATTTAATCATCTTTATCATTATAATCTCATATCATTTCATTACCATTTATCATTTTATCATCATCTCATTATCATCACATTACCATTACCATGACAAAAATATTATCACACATTTCATTTATCTTTTCACCACTATCATTATTGATGAATTGTTTTATACAACAATAACTAGATAGAATGCAATCTTCTATCTCTCTTGAAAGGTTATTTCAATAATAAAATCCTTGAAAAATCTTAAGGTCTCTCGGGTGTTAGGTCATAACAATGCATAAACAACTTCAGAGATAATTATGTGAAAATGCTGGTAATCCTACGAGGGACCTTTACAAACAAAGCTGTATCCTTCAATATCGGTCGACAATATGGGGATCTTAAATCCCTAAATCTAGCAGAATAATAAAACAACAAAGATAGGGATGCAAGGAAGTGATGAGATCTAAACTGCTGCTAGGATAAACAATGTCAATGACACATATCTGAAATGGACCTATCTCAAATAACCAGCTCTTGTTCAACCCACAATGCAATCTTACAAGAACGGTGCAATCTTTTGAGGAATACAAATTTTCAAATCATAGACATACATCTACAATCGAACTTAAGCACATTGGGTATACGGTCCAGGTTGACTTCACCAGCCTACTACAATCAGATAGTTACTGGGAGTATAGACCAGAGATAGCTACAAACATTCCAAATATGAAATCATAAACATCATTTATCAAACTAAAACTAATTTATCTCTAGACACTAAACCCTAAGTCTTAAAGCAATTTAAAAGATAGAACAAAGGAACCATGCAAGATGAAATAACACAAGAGATTGCACCAGGAAAACCACAATGTCTTCAATTGTATTAATCACCAAAATGTTGCAACAATTCGACTGTTCTGATACACTATTTGCTTCAAGAAAATCAAAATACTCTAACTCTTGCTCTTTAATTTCTAATGTCTTCTTGCTAATGTCTAACCCTTTACAATGAGGCAAGAATGCCTATTAATAGCAAATCCCAAAGTATGTCGGCCCAGCCAAACATTTTTACAAAATAAAAAAAATGCCCAAAACAGGTCGGCCAAGGAAAAACAAACTAAGGCACACATTAAATGCCACCATCCAGGTCGGCTTTGACACAGTCCCCAAGGAAGTCCGGTCCAATGCATGCCCCATGATAATAGGGAAGCACAAATCTCGAAATGAGCATTAACTGCTACTCCCCTTTATCTTTCTTTTGAACTGACGACCCTTGGACCTTCAAGAATACTCCATCCAACTCAGCAACAGGTGGCAATGGCAAGACCCGGAGTCGGCATTTAATCGAGTCCACTTCTTCCTTGGACCGCTCAACAGTCTTGTTCCAATCATCCCTACTGGCCATATATTTATCCATCACTGCCATGTAGGTGGCTGCATCATCAAGTAAGTGGCCGGTGACAGCTCCATCAGAATCCGAGGCGTAAATTTCATGCCACCACTCCTTCAATTGTTCCAAGCTCAGATACTTGGGAGCTATCTTCTTCCTCCCTGTCATTACCTCAAAAAAGGCAATGCATCCATCATAAACCGCAGTAAGCTCATCGTCAATTGACTTCCTTCGTTTCTGTATCTTCTTCAGAGACTTCTGCCTGATCTGCAGTGCCTCGAACCATTCCCACGGCTCATCCAACCTGGAGGAAGGAAGGATTCCATCCTTAGCCAATTGCTCTTTGCCATGCCCCAGGATAACCTTCGATTTCTACAACAGGAGGTCCATATCATCCTTATCCTGAGACAGGATATGCTCTAACAGCTCCTTCGCCCGGACTGCATCCTTTCCTACAGATAAAATATCCCTAATAGTATCATCCCCTTTTGTTTGGACATCCACCAGCCAACCTACGGTAGCTTGAACTGAGGCCTTCATCTTTTCGATCCCAGAGATTGTTTCCTTAGGCAGAAAACCAGGAGTAGCAGAGGAAGAAGGGTGGAGAGACTGCAAAGGTTTCATGACCTCCTCCAAACATTTCCTTAACCTTTCATTTTCCTTCCTCAGTTCACGCTTAGTCTGAGTCTCCCTCTTCAATCTATCAACAATCACCGCACTGGATCCCTCAAACTCCTCAATATCCTGCTCCATGGAAGCAGGCCCAAGGTTAATCGTTTGCACATCATAATCTTGGCTTGTAATATCCTCTCTCAATTTATCTGCGGTAGGAGTGGCAATGTGGACTACCCTGTGGTGCATTTCATTCCTTTCCACCCTTGAGATCACCTTGGCAGCTTTCTTTTTCTTTCCTTTGCCAATTTTTGACAACATTTCATCCCAGTCCAAGGGAGTATCCTCAACAATCACTTGCTTCTTACGGTATATCAAAATTCATCCTTTTAGAATGGAAGGAGAAACCATATGCGGCCAGTTCCTCCCCTGCGGTGTGAGCTGATTGAATAGAGGGACACATCTCCGCCACACCAATTCTGAGAGGGAAGTCTCCTCCGAAGCCTGTCTTGTGCTTCTCCCTCTTCACCACAGCATCAAATTCATAGATTTGTCTCACAACTTCCAGTAGCACAATGCGATCAGTGGGATACCGAGGCAACCTGTAAGGGGCAACCGGGCATCCATCGATCCTAAGGTAGGTGAAGGTAGGGAACTGGATTAACCAGGCTCCATAGTTCTTTATTAGTCCTTTGGCTCCAGCCGGACAATCTAAGGTGCTCAACATTACTGCGATGTCCAGGGTGATATCATCGTTAGATGCATCATTGGCTATACGTAGTCTTTGTGCCCCGGATGCAACTCGGATAAACCTCAGTTATATCACATTTACTTGTTCCTAACGGGTTTAAACCTTTGTATGGGTAGGAGATGGCCAACACATACATTATGTATGAAGACATAGTGAATTTCTTTGCCTCCAGGACATTCCTCAATTGTCTATCAATCTCAGCACTGATGATTCCTGCCCAGTGATAGTTAGTCCCCTGCCCAATTTTGGTGATCACATGGACCATCCAACTCTCCAATACACCTGCACTTTTCAATCTGGCCACTCTGCTCAGAAGTGTGATGGCATCGTATACATCTGACCTAAACTTAACCCTGTGCAGCTGCTTGGGCAACTTCGAATGATGGGACTTTGGCTTCTCTAGCCACGAATTAATCATCTGTTGAGCCTTGACCGGCTCATTCTCATAATAGGTCTTGGCAGTGTCAATATTCAAAGCACACACCGAAGGAAGATCCGGCATGCTGAAAGCTTGTGCAATAGAGGCCGGACTAAAGTTGGCCAAGACCCTTCCCTCGGTGCTAACCACCCGCTGTGTATCAAAATCATATTGTCTAGCACATTCCAAGATTAACTCGTAACACTGGACCGCCGGAGGGAAACCTGCCACATGCACCAATCCGGAATTCATCATCCCTTGCCTCAGGGCTGACAAGTCCTTCTCTGCCGTTCTCTGCCTGAACTCCTCATATCGCCAGGCACCAACATTGGTATCAGATACTTCGGCCCACAGAGAAGACACCTTACTTTCGGGGAGCTGGTTCTTCATGTCTAGTCTCAATCGTTCAGTCTCAGAAATGGACGACGCCCCTGCGCCACCCTTAGACTTTCCAGCAGCCGCCTTGCTTGATTCGGCCTGCACATCCAAAAATCATCATTAGTATTCAATTGTTGTTCATATTTCAATCCAAAAAGTTAGCACAAATCATATAAATCCATCAAAATCCACTGCCAACTGCTAATCCTTTGAGATCCGGAGAAATAGGACAATCCGGGAAAACCATGCAAATCGGGAAAATACCGTCGGGGCGGAATTTCGGAGAAATCCGACCCAGCGGATTCCTGCTGCCAGAGCATTATTAATCAGATAAATCGTTAGTGCAGATGAAAAAAATCAGAAGATAATCATGGAATTCACTCATTGGCAACAAGAAATAGACATTAAACAATCGTTCCATTAATCCTATCATCGAAACATTAAAAAGGACGCAGCCAGACAGGAAATCCAGAAAAATCCGGATGGAACGGATTTTGCGGACAGCTTAGAATGTTCCGGAAATAACCCCAGTCCGCGGAATAAGCCCAAACCGGGAAAATCCGGAGACGGGGAAATTCGCGACGACCTCGGAAACCCGAAAAACGGCGAAACGCGACCCAAAATTCAAACGACCACGGGATCTTCCCCTTCCTGAGTTCTAATGGTTTCAAAACTGACAATAATCAACAAACTCAGGACGCAAAGGGATTTCTCGACCCCCAAAACTCTCAAAGGATGAATCCTTATATCAAAATAATGATGCCCTAATCTGAACAACCCGACTTCTGCCATTAAAACCAGAGCAAGCTTTAAGGTTTAAAGTATCAGCTAAAGATGTACCTAAAGCACTCGAATCCTCACAAGACGGGAAAGTCAACATGATACAGGGACAAAATCGCTCAAGCAAAATGAAACCTTCGTTCTGGGCCGAACACCGAGGAAGACCCTAACTTCGCAAAATAGCGAATTTCGCACTAAAAAGCAAGCAATCCAACCCAGGACCCCGTCCAATGGATGTACACGCCGTCTCATGGATAAATAGAGCTCATAGGGCACGTGAAACAGGGTTCTATAACAAAAGACGGGTCAAACCCCGACTCTACAAATATGAAATCAAAACCAATCAAGGGCCGACCCGAAACTAACAATATCCAATGTAGAAACCCTTAATCACCACGCAAGCAAATGGGAGGGCAATGATAACATACCATGGATCGATGCGGAAGAAATTCGAGCCCGAAAAGTCGACCACGCGGCAAACACGTCCAAGCAATGAAAACCACTGGCACCGGTGCTCAAGCAATCCTCACACAAACGAGTCAAGATCGACTGTCAAAGCTCAAATGGAAAACTTAATCGCCAGAGCAATCAGCAAGTGAGCAATGAAGTTAGAATGGCACTGAAAATGCCCCAAATCCGCCTTTATGCCCATCTGAACAAAGGTACGTCAACCATTAATGCGCGATAAGACATTTCTGACAAGTCCGGGAATCCGAGCCCAAAAAGGAATTTCGGGAAATCTGGGAATACGCGGAAATCCGAATGGACAGGAATTTCGCGGAAATGCAGAAACCGGGAACGTGGCGAAGTTCGGGACTTCGGCCAATTCCGGGAAAATCCACCCGGAACAGAAAGTCCCGGGATCAAGCGGAAACCCAGAATCGGAGAATCCTAGCCAGGAACGGACAAAGAACCAGGGCCCGAGAAAATCCGCCGGAGCTGAAAATCCCGGAACCAGATGAAAACCCGAGTTTGCTAAAAACTCAATTTCAATCAATTCAAGCCTCAGGGCAAGGTCAAGGCTAGCAAGACCAATATGTCAAAACCCTAAAATGATAAATCCAATGAAACCAAAGGTTAAAAGATCATCCGAAAAGAGGGTCCCCACTCCAAGTGGGGCGTGTGTGCAAAAACTGCACAACAAATGGTGACTCTGCTGGGGAAATGCTCCTGAGCATTTCGATGACAAACTGGAATCAAGAACCCAGAACTCATGGTTTCAACTCAGATACCTAGCCACCACCCTAATGTTAAAACAAAGAAACTCCCAGCCATTCAAACATTCCTATACCCGGGTCTAAGTGTGTGCACATGCATTTATTATCTACCCTTAGTTGCAAGAAGAACCAGACTTGATATGAACAGGCTACGTAAAGATTCTTACTCTAAGAGTGACCTGGATAGAGCCTCGCTGCCAGTCAGGCGTCCATAGCCCGACGAGGTTATCGCTGTGATCCTCCTGAACATAGACTCTACTGCCAGCCATGCGTCTATAGCCCCGGTAGAGATATTCAGATCCCCCTGACAAGTTGAATTCAAATTTCTTGACTTTCATATATATATTCTCTCTTTTTTTTTTGTATTTTGCTGATATTTCTTTTCTTTTCACTCACTTCATTCAACCTGTGAAAAGTGAAGTCCACACTCAGGGCTGAGAACCACAGTGGCACTAGAGTAGAAAAGGATTTTTCACCTGTTCAGACCTTATAAGGATCTTTTACAACTTTAGGTATATTAAGGATTAAAAGTATAAGACCCTCATATATTTCTGTTCAGACTGACTGGAAAACCTTTGCTTTAGCTTAAGGAGAATTGACATAGGTTAAAGAATTCATACCATGGTATTCTGGAAAAATGATCAAAGTTTGTAAGGGAAATACTAAGAACATTAGACCTGCTTTGCCACCGCTACCATACAGATGCACCCACAATCCCCAAAAGAAAAAAGGACCAACAGCAAGAGCAACGCAAACCAAAATAAACAAACTAAAGCAAACCTACTCTAACCAAACAAAACCAGCAAAGCAAAAGGGAAACCTACTCTAACCAAAGCAAGCAAAAACAAACGGACAAAGCAACCTAAACTAACTATTTACAAAGCAAAGAGCTGAAAACAGCTCAAGACTGGAAATAATGTTTCAGATACTGCCCATTGACAGGTAGTGGTATGTTTTCTCTCGTGAGAGTCCTCAGACGGAAGGCATTATCTCCCAGTATTTCGGCAATCTGATATGGGCCAAGCCACAATTTATCAAATTTTCCATGGTTCCCTTTCTGATCATGAGGTTTATCCCAGTATAGGACAAGGTCAGAAATCCTGAAGGCTTTGACTTTAGCTCTCCTATCAAACCATCTCTTAACTACCCCCTGATGTTTGGCAAAATTTCAAGGGCATTGTCTCATTTTTCCTCAAGGTGCAATAATTCTGTTAACCTAGCCTCCCTTCTGTCCCCTTCATCATAAAACTGATTTATAAACTGTAGAGTTGGGATCTTGAGTTGGATAGGGAAAACTGGTTCCAAACCGTACACTAAATGATAAGGAGATGTACCAATGGAGGACTTAACTCTGGTACGATCTGCCCAAAGAGCAAACCGAAGCTGGGTGTGCCAATCTTTTGGGTTCCTCTCTAACAGTTTACGGATAACAGTCAACAGGTTCTTATTAGAGGATTCTGCTAGACCATTGCCCTGGGGATAATAATTAGATGCAAACTTCACAACAATGCCATGATCAAAGGCCCAGTTTGAGAATTTCAAAGATGCAAAGGCAGGACCATTATCACACACAACAGCAACAGGACACCCAAACCGATTGAGAATGGCAGATTCTAAAAAATCAATTACTACCTCTGATGTGCATTGTCTACAAGCAAAAGCTTCAGTCCATCTCGTAAAGTAATCAGTGATGGTGAGGATGTACCTGTGTCCCGCAGAAGATGGTGGGTTGATGGGGCCTATGAAATCCATACCCCATTGAGCAAAAGGTCTTACCTCGGTGACCGGTTGGAGCGGGAGTGCTGCACACCTTTCTCTTGTTGCTGCGGTCTGGCAAGTGTGACAGGTCCGTACATGTTGATGAACATCCTTGAACAATGCAGGCCAGTAATACCCTGCCCTCAAAATCTGATTTGCAGTAGCAATTGCAGAACCATGACCAGTACCATACTTCTCATGAAATTCATGCATTACCCTTTCAACTTCCTGTTTCCCAAGACACCTTAAATAAATGCCTTCATGATTCCTCTTATACAAAACAACTCCCTTCAACATGAAACCGTCACTCTTCAACCTTAAGGCTCGCCTCTGTACTGCATTAAGGTGAGCTGGAGGTCGTTGATTCAACAGGTAATACACTATATCATCATACCAGCCATCTGGGGAAACCTCTTCAACATCATAGTTCTGAACAGATAATTCAGGGCCTATCTCTGCCATAATCTGGGTGAGTCCTTGCCCTCTTACCAGTTTCATAGGCTGGATCTCAATGTCATACTCTTGTAACATGGTCACCCATTTAGCTCTGCGCTCCCCTAATTCATTCTGCATCAGGAGTAACTTAACTGCGGAATCAGGAACAATTGCAAACACCTTATTTCAGAGGATATAATGCCTAAATTTCTTTACTGCTCGAACAAGGGCATATGCTTGCTTCTCCACACTTGGGTATTTCAACTCAGCATCCTTTAATGGTGCACTCATAAAAGCGATGGGATGCTCATTCCCTTCATCAGACTTTTGTGTCAGCATTCCAGCACATGAGTGGTCTGAAGCGAACGAATAGATATAAAAGGGTTTGCTATAATCTGGGCTCACCAATACTGGAGCGTCAGCAATGGCTCTCTTAATTTCTGCAAAGGCCTCCTTTGCTTCTGTAGTCCATTCGATCTTGGCATCTTGTTTCAACATAGCATTTAATGGCTTCACAATTTCAGCAAATCCCGTGATGAATTTTCTGACAAAGTTAATCTTACCAAAGAAGGACTTCATCTCTTTTTTGCTGGCAGGCGGCTGAATTTTCAAGATGGCCTCCACTCTCCCCGGATCTATAGCAATTCCTTTCTCTGATATCACATGCCCTAACAGCTTTCCTTCTGTTACCCCGAAGATACACTTCTTGGGATTCAAGGATATGCCAAATTCTCTGCATTTTTGGAACACTTTGTGCAAATCTGAGATATGATCCCCTCTGTTTTTTGAGAAAACAGTCAGGTCGTCCATATAAATGATGATGCATTTCCCTATAATATCCTTAAAGGCGATGTCCATAGCCCTTTGGAATGTAGCTCCAGCATTGATGAGTCCAAATGGCATCCTCCTGTAGGCAAAGGTACCCCACTTAGTTGTGAAAGCTGTCTTGTGTCTGTCCTCATACTGGACCATCACTTGATTGTATCCTGAATAACCGTCCAGGAAGGACATCATCTGAGAACCATTAACCACTTGAAGCACCTCGTCCAAAGAGGGAACTGGATAGTTATCCTTTTCTGATGATCTGTTCAGATTTCTAAAATCAACGCAGAGCCTAATTTCTCCATTCTTTTTCCTTACTGGAACCAGGTTCGCCACCCATGTTGAATGCCTGACAGGGAATATGATTCTGGCAGACAGCAATTTCTGGACTTCCTTCTGTATTAGTGGTTCCAGTAATGCATTGATAGGTCTCTGTCTCTGTCTGAAAGGCTTAGCATCTGGCTTCAGGGGTATAGTATGAGTTATGATAGATGTATCATAGGTCTTCAAGTCCTCATAACTCCAGGCTACTATATCTGGAAAGTCGTGTAGGGCCTTGATTATACCGTGTCTTTCTTCTGGAGTGCATACCTTGCCAATGAAAATATTCTTAATATTATCCTCAGTTCCCACATTGTGAGTGTCACACTGTCCACTGATGGACTCCTTCTTGGACTCTTGTTCTTGGTCCCTAATCTTATCCATATCAAAAATACGTTCCAATTGTACCATTCCCCTGGGAATAGTGTTTGATTTCAGATTTAGCACACCTTCTAAATCCAGTTCTGCTTCCTAAGGCTCTCTTTCATCAATAATCTGTGAAGCAAAAACATCTGTATTTGTGATGAAGTCAAGAATATGTTTATCATCCTCAAACACCTGAAAGTTAGTCACATTGTCTGGGACGGATGGCACAGGAGTCAATTCAACAGTAAACTTCTTCAATCCTGACAGAGATAAAGGCTGCAGAGTGCTTGCTGCTTGAGCCAGAGAATCAGCAGTTTGATTCTTCTTCCGTGGGATCAGTTGGATATTAAAAGCATCAAATCCCTCAATGAGGTCCCACACTCTATGTCTGTAGTTGGTCATTCTCCTATCATGGCATGAATACTGCTTTCTCACTTGTTTGACTACTAACTCTGAATCTCCGAAAACTTGTAGAATCTTGACCTTTTTCTTGAGTGCCATAAGGAGTCCATGAATTAATGCTTCATACTCCGCTACATTATTTGTGCAATGAAATTGGAGCCTATGAGCTGCAAAGAAATTCTTACCTTTTGGACTAATTAGTTCAAACCCAGCCCCAGCTCCATGCTTTGACTTAGATCCGTCAAATTTGAGAGTCTAGCATTCTGCAGGGGTATTTTTTTTTTGTCATATCTTTTAGCTTCCCAGTATTAGAGGACTCTTCAGTTGCTACAGGAGGTTGGTCTTGATAATTTTCTTGCGAGCCATCCATCTTTGCCTTCACAACCTGAGCCGGACTTAAACATTTATGCGCTTGTTCTACTGCTGTCTGGCACAAACAACACTCCAATTCTGAATGGGAAGCATTATGGACTCTGCACCAATTTGGTAAGAGTAATTCCCTAAAGCTGGTCCTTCTTCCCAGGTGAGTTTGATTTTCCATACACTGTTTAATGAATTCCTGGAAACTGTCTAGTAGGCTGATCTGTCTATCCTCATATTCTTCTTCCTCTTCAACTGATTCTGTCAAGACTTCAACATGGCTTGACCCTGTCTCAACATCCGTATGCATCGAGTGTAGCATCAACACCTCTTCTGCATCTGATTCTTCATATTGAGCCGATAGCAGGTAATTTCCCATTCCTACTTCTGATATCAGAGCTTCTGTTGAAGTCTTTTGGTATTCTGTAATCATGTACTTCATTCTGGGCTCTCTCTCGATCCTGATCTGATTAGGCACTCCTTTCCAGGGAAGCCACATGTGAGAGTGATCAGTGGACACATAACCATTCAGAGCCTTCGTAAACTCTCTTCCTAGAATCAAACCATACGCATCAGGAATATCAGCTACCTGAATATTGATAACCTGCTGAATCCTTGGATCAGAGGCTATTTGCATTTGGATCATGTTTAACTCTCCCACCACATTCACTTCAGTTCTATCTAACTGAGTCACCTTCTTCTGAGAATCAGCAGGTGTAATTCCTAGAGCTCTACAAACTCCAAAGGGCATCACATTGGTGGAAGCACCAGAATCTAACAAGCAGTTATGCAAATTCTTACCGAATATACGAACAGAGATTAGGAATGGTGGGGTTTCTATTTTCCCTTGGAACAAGGTAGGCTGAATATCTACTTGAGCCACTTGAGTCTTATCCTTTTCTTTTCCTTTATCTCCAGGGGGTATGTTAGTCCTATTTTGGGTCTGATTTTGTGCGCTCACAGGCTGGGAGCTGGAAGTTTGGCTGACATGTTCACCAGAAGACTTATCCAATAACTTTGAATTTGCATCATAGGTACCTAAGACAGCCTTCCTAATTGCAGGGAACCTTAACAACTCAAACGCAGAAAGATTTACCTTTAGTTTCTTGAACTCCTCTGCAACATATGAAACCATCTGCTCTTCACTCATATTAGTAGAGATTTCCTTAGATGATTCCTCCACCTTATCCTTGCCAGCTTGGACAGCCTTTTCCTTCTGTGGGTCGGTTTGAGCCTGTCTCTCCTTTGAAAGATACTGCTTGGGAACGTGTGGATAAGACGGGTTGTTACTAGCATTAGGATCTGGAGGAGTACTAAAGTTGTTGGGAGGAATGGAAGTGGTGAAAGGTCCTCCAGGCTGTGGACGTCTATGAGGCATATCTCTCAATCCTTGTCTCTGAAACATCTGAACTTCCTCAACATAAGGTTCCTCCTGATCAAGAGGGCCATTGTCATTCATTGTATCTTCATTAAACAACCGAGCTACTTCGTCTCCATTACAAATCTGATCTATTTCATCTTCCTGGGAATCAGGTTCCTCTGGTACATTTTCCTTGCTGGCTGGAAAAGGAGCATGATTTAATACCAGCACAGGAGAATCATATGAGTTGGAGGGAACAATCTCCTGTCCATTCACATTGTTCTCTACCTCATATTGAAAAATAGAGGTAGCAGTTTGGAACTCTGGACACTCCAATTCCGAATGCTGACTTGTCTTATGAAGCCTGCACCATCCTGATAGGGCTGCTTCAGCCAGATATACACCGTTAGGAGGTTTGTCTTGACCGACCGGCTGGTTTGCAGATTGATTGACAATCTGATTGGCAGGATGATCTAATGGAGTAGGGACTCCTCCGTTGTTAGGTCCTGTATTCCAAGTTCTATTCTGCCCTTGCGATTGCCTCTTATCAAATCCAGATCCACTACCTTGACTTCTATCAAAATTCTGCCTCCTTTCATTATTGAACCCTCTATCATTGTTGTAACCCCTATCCTGATTGTATCCTCTATCATTGTAGAATCCCCTGTCATTACGTTGTCCCCTATCAAAGTTCTGGCCTTGTGAAAACTCTCTGTTCTGATTGGACTGCATGCCTTTCTGAGCAGTTTGTAACTGACTATTTTGATTCCTGAGGTAAGTCACCTCTAGGTTTAGCTTCTTTATCTGCTCAGCCATTTCATCAATCCTTTCTTTATTCGAGTCTACAAAAGGGGGCCGGCTTGGGTTGCTCCGAGGAGGGACAGACATTGTAGCAGATCCCATGGACTGATGTAATACTTCAGAATTTTGTAGATAAGCAGGGAAACTATTTGGCTGCGGCTGATACATGGGCTGGTTAACCTGCTGTTGTGGGAAGTTTGTCATAGGGGAGACTTGGCTCATGGGGTGACCAGGGTGTGGTATCATGGGTAATTGAGGAACTGGGTTCATGATTGGAGTATGATTAGTAAGTGCCTGATTTACTACTTGAACCTGGCCAGGATGCGCAACTGCTCCTAAAGAGGGCAGCGGTCCAGTCAAGTGTTGTCTCAAATCTGTACTTAGCTTGACAGCCTCTGTATAAGCATCAGTTAGGGTTCCTGGAGGATTCGGTCTCCATTTCAGAAAGGTTGTTGTTAAGCTATCCAGAGCTTCATAATAGACTCCCAGGGCAGTATCATCATCTAAAACATATGGAACTTGCAATCTAGTATATGCACGGTGAAACCTATTATTGAAACTGGATATTGGCTTGTTGACCTCTCTCTTGACTTTGATGAATTGCAGGTATAACTCGTTGGCACTAATGGGTATTCGGAACTTCTGTAAAAAGGCAGTTTCCAGATCATTCCAATTAAGAATTGAACCAGCAGGGAGATGGTTGTACCAATAAAAGGCTTCTTCTCCTAGTGAGTAAGGAAACAACCTGCAGGCGACATCCTCATGGAAAATTCCTCTGTCCTTGAGGCAAGTTTGGAAAATCCTCACATGTTCCTCTGCAGTCCTATTTGGGTCATTGGCATGGAATTTTGAACAAAAATGCTCAGGGTTTTTGGGCATTACATTGTAGGCTTGGAAGAATAGGGGCAATGGATTATTAGCAAGAAAAGCCATTGGTAGAAGTGGGGGAGGTGGTTGTGGTTGGTTAACAACAGGCTGAGGTTGCTGAATGGGAACTGCTTCAGGGGTGGGTATGGCTTCAACCTCTGAATGTGAAGATCTGGATGATACGGGTGAAGGGATGGGTGATGATGATTCTCCCCTTTCTCGAGTCCTTCTTGACCTAGTGGGGAACTGTAGCTCCTCTAAATCTTCCTCTCCTGCGGTAGATCTGGTATTTCTCCTAAACCTTTCTGGAGAGATGGCGTTCAAAAAGTGATCCAGTCTGCTCATTCAGGCCCTCCTTCTAGCGCCAATCTGTTGATGGTGTTTTCTGCACAACAACAACTTAGATAGAATGCAATATTCTATCTCTCTTGAAAGGTTATTTCAATAATAAATCACTGAAAATCACCCCAAGGTCTCTCGGGTGTTAGGTCATAACAATGCATAAACAACTCAGATAATTATGTGAAAATGCTGGTAATCACAAAGGGACCTTACTACAAGCAAACTGTATCCTTCAACTTATCAGATCTGACAATATGATAATCTTAAATCCTAAATTTAACCGAATAATAAAGAAACAGCAAAAGATAGGGATGCAAGGAAGTGATGAGATCTAAACTGCTGCTAGGATAAACAATGTCAATGACACATATCTGAAATGGACCTATCTCAAATAACCAGCTCTTGTTCAACCCACAATGCAATCTTACAAGAACGGTGCAATCTTTTGAGGAATACAAATTTTCAAATCATAGACATACATCTACAATCGAACTTAAGCACATTGGGTATACGGTCCAGGTTGACTTCACCAGCCTACTACAATCAGATAGTTACTGGGAGTATAGACCAGAGATAGCTACAAACATTCCAAATATGAAATCATAAACATCATTTATCAAACTAAAACTAATTTATCTCTAGACACTAAACCCTAAGTCTTAAAGCAATTTAAAAGATAGAACAAAGGAACCATGCAAGATGAAATAACACAAGAGATTGCACCAGGAAAACCACAATGTCTTCAATTGTATTAATCACCAAAATGCTGCAACAATTCGACTGTTCTGATACACTATTTGCTTCAAGAAAATCAAAATACTCTAACTCTTGCTCTTTAATTTCTAATGTCTTCTTGCTAATGTCTAACCCTTTACAATGAGGCAAGAATGCCTATTAATAGCAAATCCCAAAGTATGTCGGCCCAGCCAAACATTTTTACAAAATAAAAAAAATGCCCAAAACAGGTCGGCCAAGGAAAAACAAACTAAGGCACACATTAAATGCCACCATCCAGGTCGGCTTTGACACAGTCCCCAAGGAAGTCCGGTCCAATGCATGCCCCATGATAATAGGGAAGCACAAATCTCGAAATGAGCATTAACTGCTACTCCCCTTTATCTTTCTTCTGAACTGACGACCCTTGGACCTTCAAGAATACTCCATCCAACTCAGCAACAGGTGGCAATGGCAAGACCCGGAGTCGGCATTTAATCGAGTCTACTTCTTCCTTGGACCGCTCAACAGTCTTGTTCCAATCATCCCTACTGGCCATATATTTATCCATCACTGCCATGTAGGTGGCTGCATCATCAAGTAAGTGGCCGGTGACAGCTCCATCAGAATCCGGGGCGTAAATTTCATGCCACCACTCCTTCAATTGTTCCAAGCTCAGATACTTGGGAGCTATCTTCTTCCTCCCTGTCATTACCTCAAAAAAGGCAATGCATCCATCATAAACCGCAGTAAGCTCACCGTCAATTGACTTCCTTCGTTTCTGTATCTTCTTCAGAGCCTTCTGCCTGATCTGCAGTGCCTCGAACCATTCCCACGGCTCATCCAACCTGGAGGAAGGAAGGATTCCATCCTTAGCCAATTGCTCTTTTCCATGCCCCAGGATAACCTTCGATTTCTGCAACAGGAGGTCCATATCATCCTTATCCTGAGACAGGATATGCTCTAACAGCTCCTTCACCCGGACTGCGTCCTTTCCTACAGATAAAATCTCCCTAATAGTATCATCCCCTTTTGTTTGGACATCCACCAGCCAACCTACGGTAGCTTGAACTGAGGCCTTCATCTTCTCGATCCCAGAGATTGTTTCCCTAGGCAAAAAACCAGGAGTAGCAGAGGAAGAAGGGTGGAGAGACTGCAAAGGTTTCATGACCTCCTCCAAACATTTCCTTAACCTTTCATTTTCCTTCCTCAGTTCACGCTTAGTCTGAGTCTCCCTCTTCAATCTGTCAACAATCACCGCACTGGATCCCTCAAACTCCTCAATATCCTGCTCCATGGAAGCAGGCCCAAGGTTAATCGTTTGCACATCATAATCTTGGCTTGTAATATCCTCTCTCAATTTATCTGCGGCAGGAGTGGCAATGTGGACTACCCTGTGGTGCATTTCATTCCTTTCCACCCTTGAGATCACCTTGGCAGCTTTCTTTTTCTTTCCTTTGCCAATTTTTGACAACATTTCATCCCAGTCCAAGGGAGTATCCTCAACAATCACTTGCTATTACATTTATATCAAAATTCATCCTTTTAGAATGGAAGGAGAAACCATATGCTGCCAGTTCTTCCCCTGCAGTATGGGCTGATTGAATAGAGGGGCACATCTCCGCCACACCAATCCCGAGAGGGAAGTCTCCTCCGAAGCCTGTCTTGTGCTTCTCCCTCTTCACCACAGCATCAAATTCATAGATTTGTCTCACAACTTCCAATAGCACAATGTGGTCAGTAGGATACCGGGGTAACCTGTAAGGGGCAACCGGGCATCCATCAATCCTGAGGTAGGTGAAGGTAGGGAACTGGATGAACCAGGCTCCATAGTTCTTTATTAGCCCTTTGGCTCCATCGGATAATCTAAGGTGCTCAGCATTCTGCAGTGTCCGGGTGATATGCATCGTGAATGCATCATTGGCCCTTCTGTAATCTTTGTGCCCCAGATGCAACTCCAGATAAACCTCATAGATTATATCCTGCCCCACTGTTCCCTGCGGGTTTAAACCTTTGTATGGGTAGGAGATGGCCAACACATACATTATGTATGAAGACATAGTGAATTTCTTTGCCTCCAGGACATTCCTCAATTGTCTATCAATCTCAGCACTGATGATTCCTGCCCAGTGATAGTTAGTCCCCTGCCCAATTTTGGTGATCACATGGACCATCCAACTCTCCAATACACCTGCACTTTTCAATCCAGCCACTCTGCTCAGAAGTGTGATGGCATCGTATACATCTGACCTAAACTTAACCCTGTGCAGCTGCTTGGGCAACTTCGAATGATGGGACTTTGGCTTCTCTAGCCACGAATTAATCATCTGTTGAGCCTTGACCGGCTCATTCTCATAATAGGTCTTGGCAGTGTCAATATTCAAAGCACACACCAAAGGAAGATCTGACATGCTGAAAGCTTGTGCAATAGAGGCCGGACTAAAGTTGGCCAAGACCCTTCCCTCGGTGCTAACCACCCGCTGTGTATCAAAATCATATTGTCTAGCACATTCCAAGATTAACTCGTAAACTCGTAACACTGGACCGCCGGAGGGAAACCTGCCACATGCACCAATCCGAAATTCATCATCCCTTGCCTCAGGGCTGACAAGTCCTTCTCTGCCGTTCTCTGCCTGAACTCCTCATATCGCCAGGCACCAACATTGGTATCAGATACTTCGGCCCACAGAGAAGACACCTTACTTTCGGGGAGCTGGTTCTTCATGTCTAGTCTCAATCGTTCAGTCTCAGAAATGGACGACACCCCTGCGCCACCCTTAGACTTTCCAGCAGCCGCCTTGCTTGATTCGGCCTGCACATCCAAAAATCATCATTAGTATTCAATTGTTGTTCATATTTCAATCCAAAAAGTTAGCACAAATCATATAAATCCATCAAAATCCACTGCCAACTGCTAATCCTTTGAGATCCGGAGAAATAGGACAATCCGGGAAAACCATGCAAATCGGGAAAATACCGTCGGGGCGGAATTTCAGAGAAATCCGACCCAGACGGATTCCTGCTGCCAGAGCATTATTAATCAGATAAATCGTTAGTGCAGATGAAAAAAATCAGAAGATAATCATGGAATTCACTCATTGGCAACAAGAAATAGACATTAAACAATCGTTCCATTAATCCTATCATCGAAACATTAAAAAGGACGCAGCCAGACAGGAAATCCAGAAAAATCCAGATGGAACGGATTTTCGTGGACAGCTTAGAATATTCCGGAAATAACCCCAGTCCGCGGAATAAGCCCAAACCGGGAAAATCCGAAGACGGGGAAATTCCGCGACGACCTCGGAAACCCGAAAAACGGCGAAACGCGACCCAAAATTCAAACGACCACGGGATCTTCCCCTTCCTGAGTTCTAATGGTTTCGAAACTGACAATAATCAACAAACTCAGGACGCAAAGGGATTTTCGACCCCCAAAACTCTCAAAGGATGAATCCTTATATCAAAATAATGATGCCCTAATCTGAACAACCCGACCTCCGCCATTAAAACCAGAGCAAGCTTTAAGGTTTAAAGTATCAGCTAAAGATGTACCTAAAGCACTCAACTCCTCACAAGACGGGAAAGTCAACGTGATACAGGGACAAAATCGCTCAAGCAAAATGAAACCTTCATTCTGGGCCGAACACCGAGGAAGACCCTAACTTCGCAAAATAGTGAATTTTGCACTAAAAAGCAAGCAATCCAACCCAGGACCCCGTCCAATGGATACACACGCCATCTCATGGATAAATAGAGCTCATAGGGCACATGAAACAGGGTTCTATAACAAAAGACGGGTCAAACCCCGACTCTACAAATATGAAATCAAAACCAATCAAGGGCCGACCTGAAACTAACAGTATCCAATGTAGAAACCCTCAATCACCACGCAAGCAAACGGGAGGGCAATGATAACATACCATGGATCGATGCGGAAGAAATTCGAGCCCGAAAAGTTGACCACGCAGTAAACACGTCCAAGCAATGAAAACCACTGACACCGGTGCTCAAGCAATCCTCACACAAACGAGTCAAGATCAACTGTCAAAGCTCAAATGGAAAACTTAATCGCCAGAGCAATCAGCAAGTGAGCAATGAAGTTAGAATGGCACTGAAAATGCCCCAAATCCGCCTTTATGCCTGTCTGAACAAAGGTACGTCAACCATTAATGCGCGATAAGACATTTCTGACAAGTCCGGGAACCCAAGCCCAAAAAGGAATTTCGGGAAATCTGGGAATACGCGGAAATCCGAATGGACAGGAATTTCGCGGAAATGCAGAAACCGGGAACGTGGCGAAGTTCGGGACTTCGGCCAATTCCGGGAAAATCCACCCGGAACGGAAAGTCCCGGGATCAAGCGGAAACCCGGAATCGGAGAATCCAGCCAAGAACGGACAAAGAACCAGGGCTCAGGAAAATCCGCCGGAGCTGGAAAATCCCGGAACCAGATGAAAACTCGGAGTTTGCTAAAAACTCAATTTCAATCAATTCAAGCCTCAGGGCAAGGTCAAGGCTAGCAAGACCAACATGTCAAAACCCTAAAATGATAAATCCAATGAAACCAAAGGTTAAAAGACATCCGAAAAGAGGGTCCCCACTCCAAGTGGGTATTATACAAAAGCGCACAACAATTATCATCACATTACCATTACCATGACAAAAATATTATCACACATTTCATTTATCTTTTCACCACTATCATTATTTATATCACATTCATTATCTATCATTTCACGATGCCTTTCATACATTGAAAATTTCAAAAATCAACATCTCACATATATACATCATCGCAAATCATTGCATTCACATCATAAAAATCATCCTGCATCATAAAGATTAGTTCGCCAATATAATCAAAACATACCAAAATCCATCTCATATCATACATGCATACAAGTAACATCCATATCACATCACAAATGCATCAACATATCCTCATCAATACCATCACCGCTGCATATCATCGCTCATCAAAATAATACAAGTGTCCAATGTCCAATGAAACTAAAAGGTTCAAAACATAATACATGAGACATGATCAAAACTCAATATACATAATAAATTGGTCCCAAATGGCTAATTGGTGGATGCCCCCGAAGGAGCTGGTCCAGAAGGAGGCAGCCTGCCACTCGTACCTGCATCAAGATCCCGTCAAGGCCCTGTAACCTCTCTGCCATGTGTCGATGTCCGTGATCGGGTCCTGGTCCTACTATGAGATCTGGGATATGGCTCTCGTCGCTCGGGAGGGCATAACTCCTCATATCAAACTCTGTAATACTCGGCCTCCCTAGCTGCCTCAAACCCCTCTGCAATGGCCTCTCGCAAAGAGGTACTCTCTACAGTACCCATGAGTCTCTGGGCCACACCCTCGGCCTCCAGTGCTCGCCGTCTAAGGGCATCCCTCTCTGCTACCAACTGTACCACCTGGGAATCAGGGGCAGGTACCTGTGCCTGTGCCTGTACCTGTGTCTGTGCCTGTGCCTAAGCTTGAACCTGTGTCTGGGCCTGTGCAAGCTATGCCTGTAACTGCACTATCATACTCTGAGCCTGCGCTAACTGACTCTATAGCTGTGCCTGCTGCCCCTCAAAGGTCTGCACCTGACCTTGCAAAGCATCTATCTGTTTCTGCTGAGACGAGGATGACACCCTAATCATTGTCCGAGGTCTGCCACCAGATCTGGCTCACCGGAGAATCTGTGCTCTGCCTAGGCTGTCCAACCTCTGATGTCTCTCCTCATCTCCATCATCCCCCCCATCATCCCCATCATCTTAGCTGTCCTCCTCCTCCCCATCTCCACTCTCCTCACTCTCCTCTCCCTCCTCCTCCTCCCCTCCGCCCATAGCCTGCTCTCCACCGGCCACATCCCCCTGTATCCCTGCTCCTGGCGGTGGTGCTATCTCGATCGCCCGTGGCTCATCTGGCACTGTAAACTATGGAAATGGATGCGTATGAAAATACTGTGCATAATCATCCGTCATCCCTGCATCCTGTACCTCCGGCCTGTCTGTCCATACCTCTGGCTGTAAGGTGGAGTACTCTGTATACGCTTCCTGATATGGAATGCATGGTCCCCATCCTACATCCCCCTTGCGCCGCCCATAATGAGCAACGCCCTGGGGCATCCCCTGCGTGAAACCAAACTGCCTCAGGACCCGTAATGCCAAAAATCTCTCAATAATAAAGGGCGTCTGCCCTATCAGATATCGTGGTCGAAAAACAAAAGGCATCTCTAAATGATCTGTCGCCCACGCCTCACAATCGGTGTACGGTCTCCATATCACTGCATCAACATCATCTAAAACCCGTCGCCAGTACTCTACCTTGCCCAGCTTCTACTGGAAAACTGCACCAGAATATGCATATACATAGGGCTGCCCTACTAGTCTAGCTCTTGTGCAAAGTGGTCTTGTGACTGCAATATGCTCCCACGCCCAGATCTGTAGCAATGTCACTCCACTCGCCAAGCTAGTGGATCCTCTGTAGACAATTTGGTGGAGATCGTGGTACATGTCAGCCAAGACATAGCTCCCCCAGGCAAACCTCCATGGCTGAGTAATCATCCACTCCAACATCCTCCCCCAACCAACTGCGAATCCCTTAGACCGATGGTCCGGTCCAAGGAAACCTCTGACAAATGCGGCCAACACAGCAACTAGTGCAGGATACCTGCTGAAATCCTCCCAATCTACCCAGTAACCATATATGTCTGGATCGCCACATATCCGTTGAAGCGCCGCAGTACCACCAATCTCCTTGTGGTCGTAAACCACAAGGGCACCAACAACTGGAATCCCAAGAATCTGATACACATCCTCAGGCGTCACACTCATCTCACCCGTCGGCAGGTGGAAGGTGTTATGCTCTCAGTGCCATCTCTCTGCCAAAGCAGTCAATAGCCCCCTGTTGGCCAGAATACCTCGCGGCATGGCCAACAACGGTCTCAATCCATAATCTGATATCAGTTGTAGCTCAGCAGGAGTAAGCTCTCCTATCCGCTCCCAACACAGTGGGAACCGCTCTCTGATCTGGAGGCTTTTGAAAGTCTCCTATTTTGTTTGACCATAACCAAGGACACATCAAATCAGACTCATATCATGTGATCTATCTAGCCAACAAAACATATCAATGACCCCTATCAAGTGCTACATCACTCTATATGAATATCAAAACAAGTTACTCTATCATCTTCTACTATTTGTTTTTCTTTTCAGGAATGCAAATTTATCAATACACATATCATTTTCTATTTGTATTTCAATCATAAATGCATATTTTTATCTTCATTTTACTATTTGTTTTCTATCGCAGAATGCAAATTTATCAAACATCTACTCTTTGTTTTTCAATCGCGAGAAGCAAAGTTACCAAACTCAGATCACTCCATCAATCATTTTACTATTTTGTCGTTCGTCACAACGTTATCAGTTCTCTATCAGATTTTCTATCCTATCAGCATGTTGGTCCTACAATTTATATATCTATTGACTAAAGCAGCAATTTTCATCAACATTTTTCATCAAACAAGCGTTCCAGGAGGCAAAATTAATCCAAGCCCATATCGCTAAAAATTCTTGTTTTTCGAATGCGCTAAAACTATTCCTAGATGCGCTAAAACGTGCGAAAAAAATTTCAATCCGATTTCAAAACAATTTAAAATCGATCTCAAATGCAAATTTGACAACGTAAACGGTTGGAATCACTCACCGGTGGTCCATACGCCGCTGGTCTCTGGTATCGTCGCGCTCGCTCGAATCTATGCCTGTGCACTGGAATCTCCATCTCGCCAAGTCACTATCAGAGCTCACTTTTTACTGTAGTAGCAGGGTGAAAATGACACTTCATTTTCCCCTTTTTACCTTATAAGGGTCTTTTTAGGGTGGGCATTAATGGCCTTTTCCATTTTTCATCCTCTTTTTCACTGGGGCATCAGACACATCATCTATCGGGAGCTAAATCATTGTTTCCCTATCACTATCAACTTCTTCCGTGATTTACCTCCCGAGGGGGCATCATCAACATCAAAAATCGGAAACATATCAAGGGCAAAATCTTTATTTTTCTTTGAAGCAATGCGTTTCACACATCACTTCAAAGAGGGGCAAAATGTATATGCATAAAAATGGTCATGTCTATAATCCTGGCAATTAATTAAATATTTATTATTTAATTAATTTTTCTAAAAATCCTCTACATATGATTAAATTTAATTAATTTAATTATATTGTTCATTCATCTTATTCTTCCTTCATGAATTAAAATAAATCTATTTTTATTTAATTATTTTCATATAATCCATAGAATTAATTAAATAAATGTATATTATTTATTTAAAATTAATTATCATTTATTTAATTTGAATTAAATCTTTTGAAGTTTAATTGGTTTAAACATTGCCTTTCTTTCTATTTTAAAATTCTTCTAATTAATTAAATGTTTCATTTAATTAATTTCATAAAATAATTTAATTAAATGATCTTATTTAATTAAAAATGTCTTATCTTTCTTTCTAAATCCTGTTAAATTTTGAAATCTTCTCATATCATAATTAAATATTTTATTTAATTGTGAGGATCTACTTTTCAAACAAACCTTGATTCAAAACTTTATTCTTATCACATTTCTTTACGCTTTTCAAAGCTTGAATTAAAATATTTTGTTAATTAGGAAAGTGAATATCCTCCTGAAATAAATATTTTTAATTTTGGATTTATTATTTATCGACTTTTAAATCGTCCTTTTATTCTTTTAAAGAAAGATGATTTCTTATCTGCTTTTCTTTTTCCTCTTCCATAAAAATAGAAAAATCTTGTTTCTAGGTTTCTTCTATTTTCTCTTCAGTTTCATCTTTCTTCAGCCATTCGATCTGCCAGGAATTATCACAACCGTCAATCAAGACAGCCAATCAGAATCATTCGAAAAACTCTATAAATACCTGTGTGAATCCAAGCATTGGTAATAGGCAATTAATTAGAGTTCATGCATTTAATTCATTTAGTATTCATTTATCATAGCATCATGTTTATTTCAAGCTTATTAGTATTAAATCATATCATAGCTTAATCTTGCATCATACATCATATCAAAATCTCGTTCTTTAGGAAGACGGTTTGTTGAGCCTAGCCTACAATCTGAGAACACAAAGCTGGAATCGACAAAAACACTAAAGATAGAGGACAATAGGACGACAATGGAAGCAGAATACTGAGTTTGCACTTCTTTACTTTTTTATATTCTGTTTTGATATAATGTCCTATTCGTGTGTTTGAATAGTTGTTTCAATTCATTTACGCATTTACTTTTCAATCCGCACATATATAAATAGATATTCATTAGTGTTTTATCAAAAGCCAAAATTCTTAACAAAGCGGATTGACTCTATAAATAACAAACTTGCATGATAACTAGAAACCCACAATGGAACCCAAACCAGAGATCAACCCTTACAAAATTCATGCTTACAACCCTTTGTAACTATGCTTGCTCAAACATAGGCTTAATATGCTTCCAAAATTTACACAACTATTTGAAGAACCTCTTACAAAATGTATACAAATGTTATCCTTGAGGAGGGTTATATAATTCAGGAATGAGACACGAAGTCATGACATTCATATACAAAGTACCTTAGAGATGATCAAATTTGGTCGCTTCTTCCATGTGTGTCTGGGGTCTCTCCTTTCCCTTCTTGAGTCTGCAATCAATTCCTTTCCTTTCTTTTGTGCTTTGTTGCTTGAATGCCTTTGATTAAGCCCTTTGTGTTTACCTTGGAGGATGAGACTCTGAGTGGTGTGGCTTTGATTTTCCAACCTTCTTGGTCCATTCATGGATTAGAAACAAAAAGCACACATTCATGTGAACATAGGAAAGACATTGAAAAATATTTTTCTTTAAAATCAACCTCCATAGTTGGGCAAATAAAATGGGAATTTTTACTCAATGCTTTTAGAAAGATCTTATCATTATTATACTCAAATTCCAACTTAATATCATCATAAATTTCCTGAAACCCTTGTCATTGCTTGAGGAATTTCCTAGGAAAAATCCCACTTATGAACCCTTTTCCCTTAAACAGATTCAACCATTTGCAATGCGTTTGCTTGAAGAAATTGTTCCTTCACAAATTTCCCTGCAATTCTCTCTACATCACCTAATGATTGACAAAAATCCATTAGATTTGGGAAAAAGATTGACAACACTTGAGATGGTTGAAGGATCCTTCTCACTTTGGGGCTAATGACATGGAAACCAATGACTGTGCAGATGGAGTCTTCAACCCTTAGGAAATTCAGTTTAAACATGATAGCTAAATCCTCTCATGACAAGTAACCCTCAAAGGGTCTCTCTCATGGCTGCAACTTCAAGAGCACCTGAAAGTTCTAGGGTTGATAAGACATTATGTCCTAAAAGAGGGCACTTAAAACATAGCACACAACATACTTTGTCACCTTCTTGTTAGAAATTTCCACTCCCACTCGCCAATCAAACAATGCAAGATATGTAACTATGAAGGCATTGTGGTTTAAATAATGAAACCTTCATTCAAAAGAATAAAGATTGATGACAAATTTTATCACCAACATGATTGGAAAACCCCTATAATCTACGATCTCCAGATTTGGCATGCTTCACATAACAATTTTGTTTGTGCTAAGAAGTCCCATCCTGTAGAATCATTAAAACTCCATCCCCTGAAAACTAATGAAAATTGAGCCCTTGTCTTATCACCATTAGTAAGGCACCTACAAAAAACACACGTTAGAACAAAATGGTGGCAAAGATGCTACACGGTGAAAGAGCAGCCTTTGTTTGCATGCTACACGAGTTTCCAATCTGGATATTGTGCATCTTAACACATAATCTAGATAGGAATTTGATAAATAACCGTGGCATATTTTGTGTTGAAATTTAGAATGTTGAACTGTAAGATGACCATCCATTGTAGTATATTTTATGATGAAATTTAGAATACTGAACAGTAAGCTAACCATCTTCCTACCACATGTGTATTAAGATTGCTTGATCTGTACCACACTCCCTTCCTGATGACATAATGTATATATGTATATATTTAACAAAACGTACCTTTTGTGCCTTTAGACTATTCAAGATTTGAGGCATCTTGGTGTGCAATTTCCTCCAACAGAGGGTGTTCTCTTATTTGATTAATGTCTTGGGCTAGAAAAATTTCCTGATTATTACATCCCATATTTGCTAAGTAATCTGCTAACTTGTTACCTTCTCAATATGTGTGAGTGATTTGGTAATTCTAAAATTTTTCTAACAAAGACCAAGCTCTTTGAAGAATGTA
>VDFB02365662.1:0-28303 GCA_007258455.2 Sequoia sempervirens | reverse complement strand
CAATATTCTGAGTTCATCCCCAGCAAAGTCACCAATCTTTTGGTGTTTCTAGTTGATGATCTAGCATCTCTAAAAACATGTCTACTCCTTATACTCAAAGACCCTAGGTCAGTGGCCAACGAATAGGAGATGACTGATTGGAAAGCCTTTTCTCTACACTTTAGGATTTAGAGGACCAAGGTGGGTATCCATATACATTAATGCAAATCATCATACAACAATGGAGGAAGGACTTCAATAGGATAAATCATCTACAGAGCTCTCCCTATTAGCAGTGACTTGTGGTAGTGTGGAAAGGGAAACATGAAAGAAAATCTAAACTAAGAAAGCAAGATGTTCTTAAATTAAAAGTTTTGATTCTACCCTAGCCTCATACTTTGTGAATCTCCTTGACTAGTGCCTAGTCAACACAGAGTTAGGAATGAAATAAACTCCTACAATAGACCAAGCATGGCTTCTCATAACCCTACTACCTTGCAGCAAGAAACCAACAAAAGCACAATCAACATATTAGTTATTCACACTGCACTACATTACCTTCATTTCCTTTATGCAAGCAATTACACCACTCATTGAATGATAATAAAAAATAAACATTCAAACAAAAAATGTGTTTGAAGTATCAAGACAACCCTTGATTATATTGATTCAAAAGATAATGCAAACAGTATTTGGAGAACATATAGATTGACATATATAATGAAGCAAAATAAAAATGTTATATGGTGGTCATATGTTGTTATTACAAAGCATAGATCATTACATTCCTTAGCTATGTCCAAAGGACTTACCCTATTCAACTTGACTCAAAGAAAATGATTATAGAAAGCATAGAAAATAGAATCTATTAGGGAAACACTACACCAGACCACTCAAGTTGGAGAGTAGAAGTCCAAACCATAAAAAAAAAAAACTTTCCTTTATAGTGTTAGAATAACTTAGAATTAAAATTCAAACCCTAAGCCTAACTCAATTAGAGTTACAAAAAAGGATTAAATCTGATTAGATTACAAACAATGATAATTCCCCCCAAAAATGAAGCAACACTAGCCATAAAGGCGTCTAACACCTCAAGCACACTCCATCATTGATGGAATTCTAAAAATAGGCATGGAACTCCCAGGAAATCCATGATGACAATCAGGAAGAACATACCCCGACATCGATTTCACTCTCTCCAACACATCAATACATCAATGGCGTTGCTCAACAATCACTTCAGCCTTGGAAGAAGTGAAATAATTCATTTTGTAGTCATTTGGAATTGATCTGGTAGCTGAGAAGTAGATTCACTGTAACTGAGCAGTTAACACCCGCAAACAGGAGTAGCTAACTGTTGAGGAAAATAAATTTTGAATTGTGGCCTTTGATCAACCTTAATCATGCCAGGATCCAACGATTATCATTTACTACCCATCACTTTAAAGCATGACTATCAGATTAATGGTAATTCAAATCTCCATTGTCGATCTATCATATCGCCCTATCGCAAGGACACCTATTACAATCTCATCGATGGACCAAAGTCACACCAATGAGAAAGCCATCAAACCATCGTCGTGACACCAACTTCACTCTTGTCGATAGGGCATTGTCATGCTGACACCATTTACTGCCACCTTTGATAGGTCCCACCAGATACACGTCACCAGCATCACTCATAACAATGATGTGAGTCATCCAATCACATAATCGGGAAGTGTCACTTGTCGGCTTGCATCATCATCCTCATTTGCTAACTATACCATCAATTCATGTCAACCTTACTAGGTCTTGCAGTCAACATTCCCTTCACATCACCATGTTAGAGAGACATTAACAAAGGTCTCAGCAATTCCATACATTCTCATCAAAAAACACTTCCATACACCTTGTCACTCCATTGACGAGACTTCTCCCACATTCTCACTGATACATCAATGTCTCCCCGATAAGATAGCTATCAGTCTATTGAAGAGACATGGACGAAGCTCTTCCTAGCACCATATTGTCTCATTGATAAATCTCCATATTTCTGTCACCACTATGTCAAAGAGACATAGCTCATTCTCTCGTTGACCACACATTGTCACACTGACAAAGTTCTCCTTACTCCTTATCGCTCCATTGACAAGTCGCCAAAAGTCTAAACATAAGAACGTCAAGTCAGAGGTTGTGAACTTTTGAGAACTAGCAATATGTTGACCGAGGGCCCACCACCACCAGGCCATTGGGTCCCACTTTTCTTTTCACTTCATCACCCCATCAAAGGGACTAGCTCCATAGTCCTATTGGTATCACTTTGTCCACCCGATGAAGGTTATTATCACTGCAAAAAAGGGACTGCATTGAAACTACCACCTATACCGTCTAGTCTTGTCAATGACATAAAGATTGCCAAGTTGCCAAAAACCTGAACTTTAGAACCACATTTCAGAGGTTTTGAAGTTAGGAAAATGCACGACTTGCTGATAACAAAGAGATCACCATGTCAAGAGGTAATGAAACTCCAGAACCCCATGACGTAGGCTAGAAAAATATGAAATCCTACGACTTGAGAAAAAGACAAAGAATTTGAAGGGGTCATAGCTTAGTGCATGCCAATGGTTTTATGATATAATGGTTTTAATCCTTTTATGTAGATTTTTTAACCCTAATAAGACAAAATGGAGGAAACTCAATGGCTCAAAAAGGAAAAATTTATTGAAATGGCAATAGATTTTACAAGTAGCACAAGTTAGTACTCAATGGATTGGCTTAGGCAATAGGGTTTCCTCCATCCATCCAATATCTGGAATTGATAGTGGAGTGTTCAAAGAACTATGATTTAGATAAGAGAGTGGTTTTTGGTCCCCAAGGTAGAGTAATTGCCAACTTGATTGAGGAATCCTTGGCTGAGGCCTTTGGTAGTGCTACTCACAACAAGTTGATGAAGCTCAAGATTGACATAGTGAAGATGTTTTACACAAATAATCCTAATAAGGCCTTGAATATGATCAATGCTTCATGGATTGATAAGGCTAGGTTACATTATTCCAAACTTCCCAAATTGTTGCATAGAAGTGAGTCTAGGGTGGAGTATAATGATATGATCACTCTCCTCAATAGAGTGATGGGATTGGAGAAGGCATCATTTTTTGGGGATTGGATGTTTTATGTGATTACACAAATAGAGAAAGGTACCAATTACCAATGGAATGGGTTGATTAGTGATAACTTGGATAGATAATTAAGAGTAACTAGTACAAGATACAAGGAAGTTCATAATGACTTCATATATTGTTTACATATTGGAAAGCAACTTGAAATACTACTTGGATTGAGATGCAAAGGGGTTATTGGAGAAAATAAGGTATATAAGATATATCCCTTGTTACATATATCTAACACCTCATATTACAGAAGGGTGAATGATGCATTCACCATGTACATAACAAGGACATTGTAGGAGTCACTACATGTGAGGATTTCAGCTTAGTCCATGGAGCTTGTGAGGAAGTATGAATATTGGTACTTGCAATTCCCAAAATTTACATATATCAAAATTCAAGGCTGTCCCTTGGGACCATACAGGCTCCCATGGTACCCTACTTATGGGTATGTGCATGATCATCATGGAAAACAAGCCCTTAAGTGGCAAAAATTAGAAAAATTCAATTAAGCAACTTGGCGTGAAAAATTGAATAAGTTATCTATATTATTTAAAAATTATGTAAGAATATAATTTTAGAGCAAATTGAATGTAGTTTCAAAACTACTAGGTTTGTTTTAAAAAAAGAAAATCTATTTGGTGAAAATTTGAAATTTCAATGTTGGTACTTAAATTTCGGGAAAAAAAGAAGTAGGTGTATTCACCACCTAACCACAATAAAATGATAATATTTTTTATAAGATTTTAGATATAAAGTGAAAACTCAAAGCCCGATCGATGCATATTTTTGTAATTTTTTCCAAGTAAATAATTAATTATGATTTTTTATTGCAACTTTTTTAAAATATAAAACTTCGTATGTCGACCACCTTGACTTGGTCAAAACTTTGAACATGAAATTCAATTTTTTATTTTTAATCCTAAATTATGTGAAGCATAGAATGTGACGATGTTTTGATTCAAAAATATGATACCATTGCAACTATAGATGTTTTCAACTGACCCCTATCAACGGACTTTAGTCATAATTTGAATAGAAAAATGAATAATAATTACTTATTAAATTCAAAGAGTGCATAATTTATATCAATGGAAAGCTGAGAATCTCCTTTAAAACCCTATTTCATCAATTTTGGGTAAAAAATAGTCACCATACCCCATCATATTGCCACTTTTTGGCCCATCATGATCCTGCATATACTTTTATAAATTTGTGCTATTGGAAGAGACAAGGCAATTGGTTGCCTTTGATAAGATTTTGAAAAATATGCATAAAACAAGAATTGGAGGGGAATTCCCCTTAGAAATTAATGGATGGGAGGCCTATCCAATATTTCAAAGTGCTCAACATTTAGAGACTAAGATGGTATATCTCAATCTACCTACACAGACTTTTAGATCCTACTTTGATCCTCATGGAACTACTCACAAGGTAGCCTCCGGAGACTATAGACACAAGGTTGATATAGAAGATTGTTGGGCCAACTACACGGTTGAGTTTGAAGTGTTCAAAATAAAATACTCTAGATAGTCCTTGAGAATGATAAGGCTATACGGAGTTGTGCAGGTCTTGGATCTAATTGAAGATGATGGGGAAGTAATTCAATACCATGATTTTATGGAGTTAAGTGACTGCTCAAGTCCTTAAGTATTATAAGTAGTGGGAAAAGCATAAGATATTGGAAATAGCAGAAAATGGTATCAATCCCACATATGAGTTAATGGGAGATTTAGAATCCCAATCTTCTTCAGAGGATGAATCAGAGAAGGAACAAGAAAAGGTTGTAGCTACTCAAGGGGAAGAATTAGAAGAAGAAGAGCCACTGGTTATCAAGAGGAGAATTAGGGGTAAGAAAAAGGCTAAGGACAAAGAAGAAGATCCCAAAAGGAAAATAATACCAAAGAAAAGAAAGCCTACTAATTTCATCACTGAGGATACCAAGGAAGCATCCCCTAAGCCTCAATCTCCCAAAAGAAGAAAAATAATCAAAGGGTAGGGTAAAGGTTCTTCAAGTGATTCTCCTTCAAAGAAGCAAAAAAATGGTAAGGATGGTGAAGAGAACCACATGATATAGAGGGGGGAACCTATGAAGGAGCGATCAATGCGAAGAGTTTTGTGGAGAAAACTTAGGTGTTTATAGAGAAGCTTCTCCTCAATCAAGGATTCCATTCGCCAACCTAGAAAACCTAGATAGGGTAGTTGAAGAATTGGAAAAAGCTACACAAACATCCTAATTAGATAAATAAAAAATTGCAAAAGAAGTGACTACAAAGATCATTCCTCCCAATCCGCCTCAAGAGAAAGTTCCATCTAATATAGAAGAGGAAAAATAAGTGGAAAATAAAGCATTTGAAGAAGTTTCCAAGGATCAAGAATCAGATGAAGAACAAGAGACTCCTAAGGATGGGGACGTCAACAATTTTGGATTTTTTTTTGAGGAAATAGGGAGAGAAAAAGAACAAGAAAGAGAAGAAGGAATTAGTGTTGAATCTATTGTAGACCATGAGGAAGAAAAGGATGAAATAAATAAAGAGTAAGAACAACCTCAAAAGGATGAAGAAATAAATAAAGGAGAAGAACTCCGAGGATAAAATAATGTTGACCTTGACACTGATGTTGAAATGTCAAATGCTCCTGATTGGCTTAAGGAGAGCCTCAAACCAAAGGAAATAAAGGACAAGGTAATCTCCATAATTACAAGAGATGATGTTAATAATAAGGTGTTTCATTTTGCTACCCCTACAGTTGAGAAAAATAAAGAGGAGGTCACTCTTACTGATTACAATGAACATACAATCAACTTGGGCCCATCCACCAAGAAGAAAGAAGCATAAGATATGAAGGGATCAGTGGATGCTATTTTAAAGAGGTTAGAAAAAGAGGTTAAAGAAAAAGAAAAGTTGCAAAAATATGTAGAGGAGATGCAAAAATATATACAACATTTGGTAAAGCCCTTGCAAGCCGAAGACAAAGATGGAACATCTGGACAACCTAGCATTTTTTCCAAGGATGTAATTAATAAGTTGGATAAAATGAGGACATCAGTCCAAGTATATCAAGATTATGTGGCAAGAGTGTACCAAAAGGGTATTCCATTGATTGAAGAGATCTTGTAGCTATATGAAAAAACTGTTTCTTTGTAGGATACAACACAAAAAATGATAGCACAATGTAAAGTAGTTGATGACAAATCCATGGTAAAGCTTGTGAAGGTGCTTGAGGTTCTTGGGGATGTACTGATAAATGGATATATTATTACTTCTGAAGAGTTAGGTACACCTAAAGAATGGATTGAGCTCTGGAGCAGGTACCAAAAATGCAGAGTGATCTAAGTGACATTATCCATGGCTACACTTTTTTCTTGTAAGTGATGATAGGGAGAAATCTCAGTAAGATTATATGAAGATTGATGTGTTAAAGTCATGGTTGAATGAAACCTATTTGCTTGTAAAATATGGATCTGTTAAAAAAAATCACTTGGAAGATTTGTCGCCATGTATGTCACAATAATGCACAAATATCAAGAGTCTAAGATTGATTTGGATAAGATATTTAAAAGGTATGATAATGAATTAGAATCTATTTCTCTAAGATTGAGGTTTATCACAACTCCCTGCCAAGGTGACCTAAACATGATATTAAATAAATTTCAAGAGTTATTTAGGAGAAAAAGAATGGGAAATGAGGATGAGTAAAGGGCCTATTTACATTGAGTTTTGTGTCATGCTTCATCTACAAGTTAAGGAACATGTTTACTATCTTGAGAATAGTGCTAGGAACTATTGAAGGTGTTTGATGAATTTGTTGCCAATACTATTTGGGTCTTGTTGATTGTAAGTCACTTTGCATAGTTATCTTGGGCCATATCTTGTTGATTTAGTTCAATTGTGAATGTTTATGCACATTATTTAGATTTGGGAATTTTTTGAATGTTTCACAATTTGAAAATCTTTATATTCCTTTGAAGATTGCACTATTTCTATGATATTGTGGATGTTATCTTTGTTAAACAGGAGCTAGTTATTGGGGATTTGTCGACCTTGAATGTTGAATTGTTCACATGATTGTACTTAGGATTTAGATTTAGATATCTCTCCAACCCTTTTATCTTTTGTTGTTTCTTTGAATTATGTGTTATATTAGAATCGAAAGCATCACTAAATTGTTGTATTGTATGAAAGCATTATTTTCAAATATTAAATTTGGAAAGTGTAGTTAGGATTCATTTTTATTCTTAGATCCTGGTGGAATGTTCAAATTTTGAAAATTTGAAGTTCCCATGTTAAATTGTTTCCTTTGCACACTTAAAAATGCCCTTGAAAAATATGCCCATGTGACCAACTTTGGAGGGTCATAACTCAGAGCCAATTTATTTTCATACCAAACCCCTTGGTGAACATATTCATTTGACATATATGAATATGCATGTCAATTTTCAGCTTCCCGTGATGAGTTTTGATAGGATTTTGGAAAGCAAAGCTGAAGGGTTCTGGGACTGTTTTGCTATTTGCAAACTCCTTGTCCTTCAAAGTGACCTCCTATTCAAGCTTGTATTTCATAGCTGAAAGATTGCCATGAAAAACATATTGTTGTCCTTCATTCTCCACACATTCATATGCTCGTTGGTCCAATTTCAGAGCCTCATGATCAAATTTGATATTTTTTCAAGATCAAAAGCAAATGCAATTTATTCTGCTTTTACATCTACATTTTTGACATGTTTTGAGGAGGTCAACTTTGACCCTTGATATCTCGTGAAGAATGATGATTGAAGCAAATCCCTCTTGCACACATACTTAGTGGACCTAAATGAGCTTGTGTTTCCATTGGAATCTTCCCAGGATATGGTTTGGTATTTTTTCAAAATGGTAACTTGGTGAGCCTTAATTGGTTTGTACAGGTGCAATTGCAAGAAAAGTGTAACTGAGTAACTTCAACATTTGATATCTTGCACCTAGAAATTTGTTTTGTTGAGCCATTTTTTGCACTGCATTCTTGCCTCAAATGTGTGCATTCTTGTGCATTTTCATTGCTCTAGGAGGTTGTTAGACTGGTTTTCCAGAGCAATCCTAAAGGCTACTAAGCTAGTTTTGAGCACTATGCAAATATGCTTGAAAGGAAAATTTTAATGACAATCCACTTCAAATTTTCTCACTAGAAGCATTCAAAAGTTGAGTTAGATCAATTCAGGATGAAACTTGTTTGAAAACAAAAACAAATTAGTTGGGGCCGCAAGGGGACCCAACACGCTTTACATAATGTGAGGAAGCTGACATGAGAAGATAATGTTCAACTTGGTGTCTTTTGATGGTTGTTTGCAGAAGTGTTCTTGTTATCAAGGAAAACCCATAGTATCAAGTGATGCCTCTTGAACTAAAGTTGGTAAATTCAAATATTCTATTAGAAATGCAATATGAGGTTAGAATTCTTACATTCATCTCCCATGCTTGTAGCATTGTGCGAGGAAACAATAGATAAACTCTCTATTATGGATCATTTAGAGGGAAATTGTTTCTTCTACTTGTTTCCACTAATTTTAAAGATCACACAGTGTGCATTCCAAGCCATTAAGTTAGGGAAAAATTTCACACACAAAATACATGATAATTATGAAAGACAAAGTCATGCAAAATCAGTTAGGGCTGCAAGAAATAGTATAAAGGATAGAATTTAAATGATGATTAGCTCGAAACAAAGAGAACTATTGATGGGGAAAATGTGGTAGCTCGAATTTCTTATTGTGTACTTTTCTAGGCATCAATTTTTGAGAAAGGATTACCAAACTCCTATCCAACAAAGAAGAAAATGGTGCTTCACTTGAAATCGCCATGGGACAGAATCACAACACTATTTAATCTTGTTAGATTGTTTGAATAGATACAAGATAAAAAAACAAAGCAAATTTCATAGACAGGGCCAACATTGTTCAAATTTCTTGATTGTGGGGATACATATATACTTAGAGCCATGGTTATGGCTCGGGTGAGATCCTACTAGGCCCAAATTTGATTGGGATGTACATTTAAATGGATAAAAACTCACCAAGGGTTTGTGTGTGCTTGGTAACACGAAGCAAAAAAATGATGATTGGCTTAATGCAGATGAGATAGTTAAAGCTCATAAGTGGCGAAGGAATGCTTGTTGGGGTGCCATTGAACCAGCTGAGAAGGGGTCCCTTTGATGTCTCAAAGCATTCTTACACAATGCCATGAAGTGGCTGCATAAAATACCTATTTTTTGTGATGAAAATATGCATAAGCCTCTTCTTGCGGGCAATTTGTTCTTGTAATGGAAATGTATCAAAGTGTTTGTGGAGTATCAAATGCAATGATGCTGAAGTTGCATTGCTTAAATCCTCAAATTTTAAAACTTCAAATACAGACTATGTTTCAAGACAGTTGAAAGCAAATTTTTTGCATAAACCTACAAGTGACCAGTTTTATTTGCAAAAGCTTATGTCAGTGCTGGAAGCTGCTGCAATAGGTATTTTATTTGATGCCCAAGGGTGAGCAAATGTGGCATGGGTTTTCTCAAGATAGCCACTGTGCCAGATGAAGCAGGAAGGTCGGCGCTTGCAGTGTGAATGTATCAAAATTGTTTGAGGAAATTCTCTATTGGTGCACAAACTAGGTAATGCTTTCTATAAATGGGTGCCATCGAACTAGCTGAGGAGGGTGAATTGAATTCTTCTATTGGGTTTTTAGTTGGATATTAGAACTGTTCTGTAGTTGTTTTGTATTAGGAGATGGATCCAGGGAATGTGGCGTTGCATTTTAGCAAGACTAGAGAATTTTTTCCCCTTTCTATCTCAAACAGGTTAAGACAATGATTAGAGAAGTAAAGGATATTGTCAATGGAATGTCAATCAAGAATTCTCTTATCCACCAAATACTTTTCATGGTGAACAACGTTGAATGTCTTGGAATAGATAAAGATTTCCAGAAAGAAATAAAATAAGCTTTTGGTTATGTTTATAGGCATTGGAATGAAAAAGGTGGTGCTTGGGTGGATGTGAATACCATAGCCTTGTCACTGTGAATCCCTCACTTGCATAGTTACGATGTCTCTTCATAGTTTCATAGTGACTATTGTGATTTTTCTTGCTAAGAGGGTTCGAAGGAGCTAGCAAGGTGGATTTAGGGCAAATAGGGGAGAAAAATATGATCAATGGTCAGATTAAATGAAGGCAACGTGGTGAAATCATAGCCCCACCCCGCTAAGTCCGCTCGAAGGAGGGTGATGCCAATAAGAGATGGACAGGGTGTGCGGGCTATTGCCACGTGGAAGATGGGCCTATGACATTAAAAGAAAATAAAGTAGAGCATAGAAATTTCAAGAGCCCGATGCATAATATTTAAACAACCTTCGCTAATTAAAATAAACTAGCTATGGCACCTTTGTGCAATGGGTACGTAGAAGAGATGTGGAAGGTGAATTAGGAAAAAAATAGATTTTTTTTGCATATATTTGTGTAGTAAATGAGATCATTTGATAGGTCATTTAGAAAATGATTTTAATATTAGTATTAATTTTTTTATTATAGAATAATATTATTATGTATTTTTTTAAAATTTTATGTATTAGCTATTATATTATTATATAAATATTTATTATTTATGTCATTATTTTATGTATTTATTATTATATTATTATATTATCTATTATTAACTATTGTATTAACTATTATATTGTTATATAATATAACATTATATATTAAAAACCAAATTATTTATTATATATTTAAAACTAATTATTTATTATATTTTATAAGGGAAAGGATGTCGTAATGTTAAAACCTAAATGTGCTAGTTATTAGGCGTAATTTTCATTTTAATAAACATACTATATGAGTTATGCTAATTTATACTTAACTATGTAGGGTAAAGGATGTAGAAATTTTAAAACCTAAAATATACATTATTAATTATGTTGTAATTCTAAAATCTAAATTTTCTCATTATTAGGATCTTTGTCTTAATTTCCATTTTATTTTAAAACCTAAATGTGCTCATTATTAGGATCTTGGCCTTAATTTCCATTTAAATAAACATACTCTAAAACCCTCGTCCAAACTTTATTTTTGTAACTTTGACTCTCCGCATTTAATGAGGGTCAAAATATTCTTAATCAAATATGTTCAAGAAAAATAATTTTTACAAGGTTTAAAGTTAAATATTTGACATCTTCACTATTATTAATTTATTAACATCTTCACTTTAAAAAAATAAATTATATTTGAAAAGCATAAAATTCTAGTTTGTAATTGGTTCAAAACCAACTTATTAATAACTAATTAATAAAATGAGTTGAAGAAGTACTAATAAATAATTATTAATGATTAAATTCTATAAAATAATAATATAATATAATAAATTTAAGATATTAGATTATAGTTATGTTTAATAAATATATTAATAATATAATTATTAATAAGATATAATCTTAATTAATTTATATATAATATGATAAATTTAATATATTATATTTATATAGAATAATTATATTATATAATATAATATTAATATAATATAAATAATTTTACATTATATAATAAATAAATAATATTAACCATATTGGACGGTGTGACATTGCATCATGGAGATAGATTTAATTAGTTCCACAATGTTAAAAAACACAGCGAAAAAAGCCCAAAAATGGCAAAAAATATGGACGGTTGAGATTCATTTTACTGTCAACCAAGCCTTATCCTTCGTTTTCCACTATTGATAGGTAAAATGAGCTTTGAAAGCTCATATAGGATGATAGCCAGTAAAAATATTTTGTTAGATGGCACAAAAATATATTGCAAAGTAAAATAAGGTATGCCGAGGAAGGCTTGAGTGGGACCCGATAACATTTTAAGGAAAAAATTTTAAAATTAAAATGTTGTCACGTGAAATATAATGCATGGGTAAGTTTTTTAAGTTTTCGATAAAATGATTAAATCATTTGACTTTTAAATGGAAAATATCTTAATATAAAGGAAAGGCATGAATAAATGATTTTAATAAATTAATGTTTTCACCATTTTTAAAGGCTTTCAAGTGAAATATGAAAAATTTAAATTTATGAAGCCTAGGTAAATATTTTATATTTCCCAATGGAAATTTTAAAATCCTTTATTATATAAAAATCAAAATCTTGCTACTGGTAATAAAAGGTGAGAAGTGGGCTACGTCTGTTGCAGTTCGATAAAATGAAAAGAGGCCTTTTTTGTAAAAATTTTCTCAGCCAAGCAAAGGTAAAGGAAGAGGTGAAAGCAAGACAAATTTACTACTGCATAAGGGAATGAAGTTTTCTCATGGGGGAAGAGTAATTTTTAACTGTAAATAAAGAAAGATGTATGCAGATAAAAGGCAGAGTAAAATACTTTCAAGGGAAGAGCTATTTTTTCATTTGCTAAGTAAAATGGTGAAGGTTTTCATGGAAAGTGAATTTTCTATTGCAGAACCAAGTGAATACAAGCAAAATATAAATTTAGAAGTGTTGAAAATTTGTGAAAAAAAGAGAATTTGTTTCTCTCGAGTAGATATTTTCTCAACTGTAGGGGTAAAATGAAGAGACAATAGAGAAGATTTTTCTTATTTCTTGTTGAAGATCAAGTTGAGATCCTTCTAGTTGTCAACTGTGGATACATTTTAGGGATATTTCTTCTTCTTTATCTTCTAATTTCTTTCTCATTTATGGGGGTTCCATTTTATGAAAGTTCAGCAAGGCAGACAAAGGCTTGTAAAAACTATAATGTGTCAAATTAGGAAAGATTATATAACTGTTATTCATTAATCAGAGATGTTTTTGTGTTCTAAATTATTCTTCATGAATACATTTTATTTGATGATTATCTCCATGGTTGAGATGTAATGATTTTTTTAATTCAATAATCAAAGATTACTTGGGTTTTTTCATGCACATTTGTTGCATTTGTGTTGCATTTGAGTAGCATTTGTTACTTTCTTTTGTTCAAAGAATAGAGTAATTTCTTTAGTTAACTAACAAGAGTGTTGTGTTTCCAGATGGACTTGTGAGAATGGTCATTTGATAAAGCTTTAGTGGTCTTATTATCAGAATGTGATAACATTTTCAAAGATCTTCAAAACATGTTCAACATTGTAGGATGAAATGTTGGTTATATGACTTTGTGGCCCTCCTCTTGGCACTGGTTAATCCTTGTGCATCTTTTTTTTTCAGTTTGGTCCCAATTCTTAAAATCAATTCAAACCTTTCAATTTTTTTTGAGTTATTTGTATCTACCATGGTCTCCATGCTGCTTAATGAAATTCACCCAATGTCTTAGTCAATGTTTAGTGATATTTGACGTTTCTTCGCATAGTCTTGTGAGAGAATTATCTATTAGGTAATACCATATTAAGTGTGTGTTTGAATCTTTAGGTGTTGCTAAAAGGGTCACCCCTAGGTCCTACAAAGCTTGAAGTGTAGGAGAAATGTGTTTCAATCTCATTTCCTGTCAATTGGCCAAATCCTAAAGTCTAAGAATGAAGTGTGGCTTACTTCTAGGATTTAGTGGATCTGTTGATTTGAGAAACCAATAGATTGGTGACTCTGCTAGGGATAAATTTAAATCTATAATTGCAAATTGATATTTCACAGAGTTGTATTATTTGCTAATATGAAAATTTAGTTCAATATTGAAGGAATTTAAACTTGGAGAAAGAAATTGTTGCAGTAAACATGAAAGTTTCATGATCTATGGTGCTCTTCTGGTGAAAAGAACTCATAAGGAGATTTATCTTTGAAAGAGCTTCATACTACTTGAAGTTCAATCTTCTGTGAAGAGAGGTGGCAACTCTGTTAAAATAACCTACTGAAAATGTGAATAAAGTTCCATATCTACAAATATTTTCAACCAAGAAGAAAAATTTGTAGTAGCTACAACATATCTAGGTATTCTTCACTTTTGGTTTTCAAGAAATTTGTGTGTGAAAATCCTATTTGAAATTCTTGAAAAACTTTGGTCCCTTATTGAGTGAATTAGCACTAAGCAAGGGAAAGGATAGTAAAACTGAGTTTGAATACTTCTAAATTATAATTTATAGCCTATGTATTATGTTGAAAGTATTCTTGTTCTTGAAATATTCCCACTAAATAGATCATAGGTGCAGATGCATTTGAATTATGCATTATGGTATTCTGAGGTCATGATGAAAGCTAGAAATAGGGTAGTGAATGATCAACTATAGAGTTGGTGTTTGAAGTTTGAAAGAGGTGTATCAAAATGCACCAATGTATGCATCCTTATATGGTTCCTAGTGCAACCATGGTTTGTGATCAACCCTAGCTAGGTTGTCAAAGAAATTTCAGCACTGAGAGGTACAAAGCCATCAATTTTAGTGGCATTAATGGTTACCCAAATGTCATTCCAGCTAAATTCATAGATAAATTACCAAAGTTCATTGGTGATAAGTTTGAATCAGCAACTAGGCATTTGCAAGAGTTTTTTGATGTGATGGATGACTATGTGGTAGATCACGAGGATACGATCATGAGGTTATTTGTTTAATCTCTAAGAGGAGATGCAAGAGATTGGTTCTCCTATTTACCAACATCCTCCATACATTTCTGGGATGAGTTTAAATGAGTGTTCATGGATCAATTTGGTGAAAGGGTTGATCCCATTTTAGTAAGAGAAAAATTTACGAGCATTAAGAAAGAAAAGGATGAGCCAATCATAGCTTTCAACCTCATATTTTCAAAATCAATAAGGGATATTCTAGAGATTCTAAGACCAAATGATGTAGCATGTTTGGTTGTGTACTTAGGTGCATTTAATAAAAAATTGAGCTATCTGTTAAGAGATAAAGATCCTGCAACATTACATCAGGCATATCAAATTTCCATGAATATTGATTTTTTTTTGAAATATTCAATGATGAAAGGACATAAGGCTGTGAGTGTTGGTCATCCTAGCACACCTCATGCAAATAGAATTCATGGATTAGATAATAGAAATTCTTGTCAAGATTGTAATGCTTTTGTTGTTTTGATTTATCCATCATCACAACATGTAGATCATGGTGAACTCCAAGTTGAACATCATCAAAATTTGAGCAATTCTGATCAAACATATTTTGTTCAAGGATTGTCTAAATAAAAAGAGACAAAGAAGAATCACCATATGATTTGTTCTCAAGGTTTTTGAATGCCTTGTTGGAGGTCCCAAAAAATTTCAGACTTAAGGATTCATTGTGCATTGATCTATTTTGTGAAATTTATGATTCTAGGCTGAGTGCCTTGCCAAAGGAGTTAAAGCCTCAGCTTGGACTAGGTACTTGACTAGATAAAGATTGTTGAAGGAGCCCAGTGTAACTATGCACAAAATGTGATGTCTCAAAATGAAGATGGCAACTGTCTTATTGAGAAAAATCATAACATGATACACAAAAATGAAAAGAGTATAATAGAAAATGAAGATTCATGTTGTATGGATGAGGATATTGACTGTAATCAGCTCACAATCCACACATGTGTAGATCTGTACAACAGTGATGAATATAAGAATACATGGTATGATGATAAAATAGATATGCATGAAAGTTCTTGTAATATCTTGGGTGATAAAGAAGTAAAAGAGATGCAAGATGTCATTCCATGTCATGTTTTGATTAGTGAAAATAATCTAAGTGTTGCTGACATCTCATCACAAATCAATGATCAAGACATTGAAGATAGAAATTCAAGCACTCCCTCTAAAAAATATGAGCATGGCTTATGTAGTGATGAGTCTTCTTGTGATGAGGATTATAATGATAGCCAACCTAATTATTCTTCTGAGGATTATGAATTTCCTTATAAGGATGATGTAGAGGTATTTTCTTCACCTAAAGAATGTAATGATATGAATATTGACAGTCACTTGTCCACAAGTGAAGGAAAAAATTGCATCTGAGGCACACCTAGAATGTAATTCAGGTTTGTCATCAATGAAGCATGTCAATTTTGTGAATGATGAAGAATTTGAATATACAAATGTGCGTGTTTAGTTTGTTGATCCTAAGCATACTGCTAGAAAATATGAAGATGTTGATGAACTTGCTTATATCCCTATTGCCCATGATTGTTTGTGTGAACTAGAGATGGAGATGTCAGCTATACATGAAAAGGATGATGAGGTGCATATTGATGAAAGAAGAGGTTCATTATTGAATGACCAAGTTATGCATTATGATAAACACATGGATCTTGGATCAACAAATGTATTACCCATTGATAATGTGAAACAATTTGATGAATTTTCAGATTGTGTTGACATTACAAAACTTCTTGATCTATGTGTACAGCAGCCAAATGATGCAAATGAATATGGGTCCTTCTTTGATGATATTTTTTTTCTTCATAGTATGAAAATGGACATGTCTGTTTTTAATGAGGAATACATTAATGTGAACGAGAATGAAGATTGTAGCTATATTGCTAATGAGAAAATTTTAGATAATAGTGATTCTTTGGCACATAGGTCAATATGCCTATCAACTAAAAGTGCACATGAAGTTACTAATGCACATGAAAGTCTTTTTGCTGACCCTATTAGTCCTGAAAGTGATAGCATTCAAAATGATTCAGGTATTCATATTGACATTGTGGAGAGTAATATTGAACATGTTATGAAAAATCAATGTGAAATTTTTGGCTCAGGGTTAAATTCTGATTTATTTGAAACATTCCATATGGAATTGCATAGTGGTCTAAAGAATGAATTTGACATTGTGTGTGAACCTAGGATGGAAAACAATGTTTATGCATTCGAGGTGAATGGTTTCTTTGAATAACCTGATTTGAATGTAGATGAAGGTATTGTGGGTGTTGATAAGTCTAATTTTTCAGAACCTTGAAGCATATAACAATGTGCTTGGGTTGTTTTGTTGGGATAATAATAAATTGGCCTATGATACAATTCAGTTTAAGGAGATACAAATGTGTGAGCATTCTTTGCTCAACACATAAGAGGATTGCACATTGTTTTGCAAGCATGATATCTTCTCCAAGCATGATCATTGTGAGGGGGTTAGTAAATGTGATAAGACTGTGTTTTCATATGGTCTTAATCATTATCCTCATATGTTGCCACTTGCTACAAAATCAGAAAATGAAGGCATTGGCAGTGATATGGTCTATGTAATTTGGCTGCCATGTGATAATGAATCTGAATAGGGAGCAAGTTTCCACTTGTTCAAAGGCAGCTTGATACTTCTATTTGCAGAAATGCGGTCACTCATGTTGTTGTGGTATGATAGAGGCAAGCATGGATTGAGGGAGATATAATCCTTTAATAGATTAGTGTTTGAAAGAGGTAAGAATTGACTCCCCTTTTTAGTTTGGTGGCCTAGGTTCATCAAATGATGTAGAAAAGAGGTTGAATAAAGGAGTAGTTTTAGAGCACCCAATGAACTCGATATTTGGTCTACTCCTGAGAGATCTGGATTCTTGCTATTCCCATAGGGGGCATACATCCCAAATCAGAGCCACTGGTGGTAACTTCAAATTTTATAAATTTGAAGTGCCCTTGTTAAAAAAAATTCCTTCACACTTAGAAATGTCCCTGAAAAATATGCCCCAGTGACCTACTTTGGAAGGTCATAACTCCGATCCAGTTGATTTTCATGCCAAACCCCTTGGTGAACATATTAATTTGACATATGTGAATATGCATGTCAGTTTTTAGCTTCCCGTGATGAGTTTTCATAGGATTTTGAAAGGAAAAGCTAAAGGGTTCTGGGGTTGTTTTGTTGTTTGCAAACTCCCTGTCCTACGAAGTGGCATCCTATTCAAGCTAATATTTCATAGCTAGACAATTTTCATGAAAAATAGATTGTTGTCCTACATTCTCCCCACATTCATATGCTCCCTCGTATAGTTTTAGAGCCTCATGATCATATTTGATATTTTTTCGAGATCAAAAGTAAATGTAGTTTATTCTACTTTTACATCTACATTTCTGACAAGTTTCAAGGTAGTCAACTTTGACCACTGATATCTCATGAAGAATGATGATTGAAGTAAATCCTTCTTGCACACATACTTAGTGGACCTAAATGAGCTTTTGTTTCCATTGGCAGCTTCCCAAGAGATGGTTTGGTATTTTTTTGAGATGGTAACTTGGTGAGCCTTAATTGGTTTGAACAAGTGCAGTTGCAAGAAAAATTTGACTAAGCAACTTCAATATTGAATATCTTGCACCTAGAAAAAAAATTTGTCGATCCATTTGTTACACTACATTCTTGGGTCAAATTTTAGCATGCTTGTGTATTTTCATTGCTCCAGGAGATTGTTTGACCAGTTTTCCAAAGTGATCCCAAAGGCTACTGAGCTAGTTTTGAGCATTGTGCTAATATGCTTGGAAGGAAAATTTTAATGACAACCCACTTCAAATTTTCTCATTAGAAGCATTCAGAATCTTTGTCAAATCAGTTAAGGATGAAACTTTTTTGAAAATTAAAAAAAAATTAGTTTGGCCCACTGTGTCGTAGAAAAATGGCCCCTTCTCATTTTCATGGCCTTTTAGGTCTTGTTTCATGGTCTTTAATATATTTTGCTCTGATTTTATGTTGTGACATGGCTTGAACATGCATACTTAGGTACTAAAATTCAAATAACGACATCTTGTGAAGGTGTTGTGAAGTGTTGTAAAGTCTTGTAACAAGATTTCACACTTTTCTAGGAATATCTTCACTATTTATCCCTTTCTCATGATTTATTTGACCCATTTATGCCCTCACATGTCTTAATTAAGTGTATTTTTGAATATTATCTTGACAAACAACATTAAATACATCATATTTCCCGACACATGTTTTCAGGTCCTAGGTGGGACCCATTTTCCATGGATGGTGAATGAGTCCTCCTTGGCTCCAAATTCAAAATTTTTAATTTTTCCTTTCAGGTTTTTATTCAAAGACACTTGATGTCAGCCTATGATGAGGTATGAATAGTTAACTAAGGCACAAGTTTGTATAAATAAGTGATTTGACCCCATTTTACATCTCCCATAATATCCTCATTCATTCAAGCATTCCATCTCATATCTCAAGCATTCAAGCAATATTCAAGCACTTTGCGCATCCATGGACATTACTTCAGACTTGCATTATCAAGAGTTTGGTAAGTTGAGCTATTGCATGTTATTAGTTTTATCATCCTCTTTTCCTTTCATTATTTCATTAAGGGTTTGATTACCAAAAGTGGGGTTTGACCAAGGAAAACCCCTATTTTCTAACCCTCAACCATTTTTCCCCTATTGCATGTGTGTTTGCAGACCTAGGTATGCAGATTTAACAAGCTTTTGGTGTTGAAGATTGGTTTACAAGTCAACTAGGTGCTTCAAGTCAACACATTCATATTTCAATCTTGGAGAAGGTTTTTTTCCCATTTCCTACAGAATTGACTTCGACAACCCAACATTCAATGATTTCCAAATCTGGTGTAGCAGAGTTGTCTCCTAATTTTTCAAAAATTTGGGAGAGGATAGATTCGCTACATGTGGCGAATGAGTCCCACCTTAGGACTAAAAATCTGAATTTTGTCAAATTCTAGATCCCGACAAATAGAAACTTGTTTTTGGCACTTTTTCACTAGGAGGAGGACTAATTCGCCACCCTGGGCAAATGAGTCTCACTGTGAAAAATTAGTGATTTCAATCAGCATCCACAACATTCCAGATTCATTATATTCTATGGACAGGTGCACTCAGATTCATCCCGTTCCTTCCTGTTCTACATAATTTTTTCATTTACTTCACTGTTTGCATATCATAGTGTGTTTTCAAACATAGCTCAAATCTCACTTGCATTCATTTTCATCCATTTAGATCAATCAATTTTATTTAGTTTGCTTCATTTCGATTAAACAACATTACACATAACATAATTTGAATGAACTAGTTTGCATTTTTGGCCCTACCTCTCTCCTTTTAGGTGAAAAACCCTAGAAGAGCTAGAAAGGTGCTAAGTGAGCCAAAAATCCACAGTTCACCCACAAGGGGACCTAACATGCTTTACATACTTTGAGGAAGCTGACATGAGAAGATAATGTTCAACTTAGTGTATTTTGATGGTTGTTTGTAGTTAAGTGTTCTTGTTATTAGGGAAAACCCATAGTATACAACGATGCCTCTTGAACTAAAGTTGATAAATTCAAATCTTCTATTAGAAATGCAATATGAGGTCAGAATTCTTGCATTCAACTCCCATGCTTGTAGCATTGTGTGAGATAACAATAGATAAACTCTCCAATATGGATCATTTAGAGGGAAATTGTTTCTTTTGCATGTTTCCACTAATTTTGAAGGTCACACAGTGTGCATGTGAAGCCCTTAAGTTAGAGAAAAATCCCATACACAAAATACATGATAATTATGAAAGAAAAATTCATGCAAAATCAATCAGGGCTGCAAGAAATAGTATAAATAATGGAATTTAAATGATAATTAGCTCAAAGCAAAGAGAGCTATTGATGGGGAAAATGTGGCAGACCCAATTCCTTATTGTATACTTTGCTATGCATCAAGTTTTGAGAAAGGATTACCAAACTCCTCTCCAACAAAGAAGAAGATGGTGCTTCACTTGAATTCACCATGGGATAAAATCACAACACTATTTAATCTTGCTAGATTGTTTGAATAGCTACATGATAAAAATAGAGAAAATTTCTTATACATGGTCAACATTGTTCAAATTTCCTGATTGTGGGGATACATATATACTTACAACCATTGTTATGGCTCAGGTGAGATCCTACTAGGCCCAAATTTGATTGGGATGCAATTTTAAATGGATAAAAACTCACCAAGGGTTTGTGTGTGCTTGGTAACATGAAGCAGACAAAATTATGATGGGCTTAATGAAGAGGAGATAGTTAAAGCTCATAAATAGCGAAAGATTGCTTGTTGGGGAACCTTCGAACTAGCTAAGAAGGGGTCTATTTGATGTCTTAGATCATTCTTACACAATTCCATGAAGTGGCTGCATAAAATACCTATTTTATGTGATGAAAATCACATAAGCCTCTTCACACAGGTAGTTTGGTCTTGTAATTAAAATGTATTAAAGTGTTTGGGGAGTATCAAATGCAATGATGCTGAAGTTGCATTGCTTAAGTCCTCAAATTTCAAAACTTCAAATATAGACTATCTGCAAGACAGTTGCAAGCAAATTTTGTGCATAAAACTACAAGTGAGCTATTTTATTTGCAAAGGACTATGTCAGTGCTAATTTCTTTGTTGGTGTCTCCTTGTGGAAGCCGCTGCAAGAGTTTTTTTTTTTATGCCCGAGGGTGAGTAAATGTGGAATGGGTTTTTCTTAGGACAACCACTGTGCTAGATGGAGGAGGAAGGTCGACACTTGTAGTGTGAATGTACCAAAATTGTTTGAGGAGATTCTCTATTGGCGCACGAACTAGGTAATGCTTTTTGTAAATGGGTGCCATCGAACTAGCCAAGCAAGGTGAATCAAATTCTTTCGTTGGGCTTTCAGTTGGAGATTAGAACTGTTTCTATAGTTGTTTTGTATTAGGAGATGGATCTAGGGAATGTGGCATTGCATTTTAGCAAGACTAGAGAATTTTTTCCCCTTTCTATATCGAATGGGTTGAGACAATGATTAGTGAAGTGAAGGAGATTTTCAATGGAATATCAAGCTAGAATTCTCTTGTCCACCAAATAATTTTCATGGTGAACAAATTTGAAAAACTTGGAATAGATCGACATTTCCAAAAGGAAATAAAAGAAGCTTTTGGTTATGTTTACAAGAATTGGAACAAAAAAGGTGGTGCTTGGGTAGATCTGAATACCACATCCTTGGCACTGCGAATCCTTCGCTTGCATAGTTATGGCATCTCTTAAGAGTTGCATAGTGACTACTATGAATTTTTCTTGGTAAAAAGTGTTGAGGGTTAGTAGCTAGCAAGGTGGAATTAGGGAAAACAAGGGAGAAAACTATGATTGACGGTCAAATTAAATGGAGGCAACATCGCTAAATAATAGCCCCACCCTACTGACCCCGCTCAAAGGAGGATGACACCAGCAAGAGATGTGTGGGGTGCGCAGGCTATTGTCGCATGGAAGATGGGCCCATGACATTAAAAGAAAATAAGGCAGACCATAAAAATTTCAAAGAGCCCAATGCACTAGTCGCCGGTAGGCTCTACCTCACAAGTTGCCTAGTTTTATTTCCATGAAACCCTATCTCCGCGCTGAAACAAGAATGCCCACCGTTGAGCCTTTGTTTGGTTCCTTGCAAACCTTCCAGCGGTGAGCAAACTTGCGGCTGGCTGATAGTTGTCAACCCGCAGGGAGCCTGAATGTTGCGTGGCTCTCGTTTTCTTCCACTAGGCACAACGCAGGTCAGAAAATTTTGCATTGGATACATGACACATTAAATCTGTTCTGGCTACATTCTGCCCTAAGCCCACCACCCCAACTTCCATAAATGCCCCAGCTTGTTTACAGATGAAGGCAACAATTAGATTTTTGATAACATGACACAATTTGTGCAAAATCTTGAGGTAAGTCACCTTGGTTTCAACGAGTTTTGTTTTCGAAAAACCCTTAGCAGCAGCCATGGTTTATTTTTCATGTTTTATTTCATGGGTCTGGCTTGTTGGTGGGATTCATATTTTTTTTCACATTTTATTTGTCAAATCTCATTAGTTTCTTAAGCTAATAGGCATATTTTCCTCTAGCTAAGCGGCTATAGGGAGATTGTTTTTGGTTCGTCTCATTTTAATTGTGTTGTGCTGTCAACAATGCCAATGAGGAAAAATGCAGAGTTTGCAGGGAAAACTTACGAAGCCCTACCATAGGAAAAAGAAACACAAACCATGTTAGGGCACAAAAAAATTGTCAGGTCTAAAAAATAAATTGCATTTAATATTTTTCGTTGAAAATGCTACGAAGATCATGCCATCTTTTTTGAAGCAGAATGACATCCATTATTGTTGGTTTTAGAAGGCGATATAAATCTACAGAGATTTGGGGCATTTGAATTCCCCCAGTTGCTCATCTGACGATGCCACAGGTGTAAAGGGATATTTTAAGGTTTTGGTTGGTTTAGTTTAGTTTTTTCCTTCTTTATTTGTGAATATTGCAGTTGGGTTGTGTCTCATAAGTTGCTTTCTATTGCTTTGTGAGAATAGCTTAGTTTTTATAGCTATCTACTATTATTGCCTTATGATTATTTTGTTGTGTATGTCGAGGGGCTCTTCTGTGTCTTAATTGTTTGTCATTTTTGGTAAATGAGAAAATAGAAACCTATGCAATGAAGGGAAATATGTTGATCTGTATATAAAATCCAATCTTCTCTATAGAATTTATGGGTTAACGTTGCTAAATCCCCTCGATTTATTTCTTACGCACCCACTTATACTTGACTGCAAGTGGTTATTTAAAGCATTTTTTCTTGTTGTTTCTATGGAAGCTTCTTGTTTCATCCTGCACCATCATAGTGCTTGGCTCAAGTGAGCCTTCTTAGACATCAAGGAATGCCCTTTCATGCTCAATATATTCACTGATTACTATAACTGTATTCTAGATAGGCAATTATGCAACCATCTTACTTGCTATCCTAACCTATTTAATTTCTAAGTCTCATTCACTTACTTTGGTCATTCTGGGACATTAAAGTAATTTCTTACAACTTTTCTTTTCCTCTTTTATTGGTGTTCTACTGTTCCTTTTTCATTTTGCATTTGAATCATGCAATTTTATTTTGCTTGATGTGCAGTAATTGTGGCAACTTCAATTTTCACTCAATCATTTTATCACTTAATCTCTTCCTGTGTACATAATGGATATTTTATTGTCAAGAAAATGAATGTGCAGAATGTTTACCATTCTAAGTATATGGACAGAAGAGAATATGTACTATCTCAATATTCCTTTGTTCACCATGATGGAAAAGTCTCTTTTGTGTAAAGATCTCTAAATCAAAATGGTTTATTCATTGGCAGAATGGAAAGGGAAATGCCTGAACTTAGCAGGAAGAATAACCCTCATAAATGCAATGCTTTATGTGATTCCAAAATATGAAACATATAGGATTTTTTATGGCAGGCCACTAAAGATATTAAAAAAATTATTTTCTTTACTGTAATTTTCACTTAATCTCTTCCTGTGTGCAATATCACCCTTCCTTACCTTGCAATCTTTGGCAAAGTGTCCTGGAATGCCACAATAATAGCAGAATATTCTACTGTTCCTTTTTCATTTTGCATTTGAATCATGCAATTTTATTTTGCTTGATGTGCAGTAACTGTGGCAACTTCAATTTTCACTCAATCATTTTATCACTTAATCTCTTCTTGTGTACAAAATGGATATTTAAATGGCAAAATGGATATTTAAATGGCACATGATAGGACAACAATGTACATAGTATATTCAAATGAGGTTACTACCATGTAACTAAATGAGTAGGGTTTCAACGATAAAAGGCACATTAACAAGGCCTATACTATTGCTCATTAACATTGCCGATTTGTATGCTTACTGTTTCAAATAGAGTGCATAAAATTGATTTTTTTTACTCTAATGAATTAAAATAATTTTGTCTACAAGCTGATGTCTATACCTTGTTTGCAACTACAATTACAATATTTGATGTCTGCGATGCTATTCATTACTGCTTTTAATACAATTTTCAGCAAGTCTTTACTGGAGTATTTCAAAATTTAATAAGAAATCCTTTGCTCTCTGACTGCAAACCTTTAATATCCTATCGACATTTTCCTTGAACCCTCCAGGTGCAAGTAAAGGTACTTAAACAACCTTCGGGCTTAATTAACCAAAAAATTATTTTGTTGCGGTACAAAACATACGTAAAAGTAAATAAAGGTGTGTGGGGAAAGGTTTCAAGTGGGCCCATTAACATTTTGAAGGAAAACATTTTAAAATTCAAAATGTTTCCTAAAGGAAGTATAATGCATGGGTAATTTTTTTAAGTTGCCCGATAAAATGAATAAATCATTTCACTTTTAGAGGAAAAATGCCTTAATATAAATTGAAGGGCACGAATAAATCATTTTAATGGATCGATACAAATAATCAAAAGATCTTTGTCAATAAAATTTTCTTGATGGTTGAAGGTGCAAAGTAAAATGACACAAGGGAAAAGTTTTTAGTACCTGGTAAATAAATTATTTTTTTACCATTTTTAAAGGCTTTCAAGTGAAATATGAAAAGGTAAATTTATGAATCTTGGGTAAATATTTTATAGTGCCCAATGGAAATTTTAAAACCCTTTATTATATAAAATCAAAAGCATGATGTTGGGAATAAAAGGTGAAAAGTGGGCTAGGTTTGTTGCAGTCTGATAAAATGAAAAGAGGCCTTCTTTTTAGTAAAACTGCTCTTAGCCAAGCAAAGGTAAAGGAAGAGGTGAAAGCAAGAAAAAATTACTATTGCATAAAGGAATGAAGTTTTCTCATGGGGGAAGAGTAATTTTTAATTTCAAATAAAGAAACATGTATGGAGATAAAAGGCAGAGTAATAAAGTTTCAAGGGCAGAGCTATTTTCTCAATTGTCGAGAAAAATAGTGAAGGTTTCCACAGTAAGTGAATTTTTTGTTGTTGAACCAAGTGAATACAAGAAAACTACAAAGGAAGAAGTGTTGAAAATTGGTGAAAAAAAGAGAAGTGGTTTCTCTAAAAAAAATATCTTCTCTACTATAGGGGTAAAATGAAGAGAGAAGAGAGAATATTTTTCTTTTTTCTTGTTGAAGATCAGGTGTAGATCAAGCTACCAGTTGTCAACTGTGGATACATTTTAGGGTTGTTTCTTGTTCTTTATCTTCTAATTTTTTTCTCATTTTTCATGGTTCCATTTTCTAAAATTTTTGCAAGGTAGATAGAGGCTTGAAAAAACTATAAATTGTCAAATTAGGATGACTTGTATAATTGTTAGTCATTAATTTGAGATGTTTCAATGTTCTGAATTATGCTTCATGAATACATTTTATCTAATGATTGCCTCCATTGCTGAGATGTAATTCTTTTTTGAATTCAATAATCAAAGATTACTTGGGTTTTTTCATGCACATTTGTTGCATTTGAGTTGCATTTGTTATTTCCTTTTGTTCAAAGAATAGAGTAATTGCTTTAGTTAATGTAACAGGAGTGTTGTGTTTCCAGATGGATTTGTAAGAGTGGTCATTTGATAAAGCTTCATTGGTCTTATTATCATAATGTGATAACATTTTCAAAGATCCTCAAAATATGTTCAACATTGTAGGATGAAATGTTGGTTATATGACTCTGTAGCCCTTATCTTGGCACTGGTCAATCCTTGTACATCTTCTATTTTCAATTTGGTCCCAATTCTTAAAATCAACTCAAACCTTTCAGTTCTATTTTATGAATTATTTATATCTGTTGATGAGGTAAAAATAACCTCATCATGATAATACCATAAAGACCTATTTCATACATGCAAATTCGTATCCTCTATCAATTAATTAAATTTTAGGAGAAATAATTGCTTAATTTTTAGTCAGAAATTGTATAAACTTTATTTCTTTTGATTTCTTGAAGTATTTTTCCAATACAAATTTAATGGGTTATTTTAAGTGTTTTGTAGATAATAATCAGTCATCAAGTTGTAGATTAGAAGCATTCAGCCAACATGTGCTCCAGAACAGGTTGAAGATATATGCTGGAAATATGGTTTGAAACTTTAGGGTGATGGACCAAAGATATAGTTACTCTTTAAAGTTTTTATTTCTATTATCCTTTGAGTCGAAAACTTTATGGCTCAACTTGAGCCTCTTAAATATTGTGTAATGGGTTTTAAAAGACATACGAGTTATTTGTAGATTTGTTTTAGATATTTTCAATGGATATCCATACCATATGAAATATAGGATATACTTAGAGTTTTTCTATAAAAGACATGATCTCCAGAAGTAAAATGTACAGTGAGAAAGTAATGTTATACTATCAAAATGTTTTCTGAAGTTTATGAATAAAGAGATTGTTATCTAAAATTTTTGAGAACTTATGAGTTATGAATGATAATTATGGTTGATAGAAGCATCTCTAAAATAACTATGAATGTGAGCTGAGAATGAACGTGATAACCCACGAGCTGGCCACTTGAAGGGAGATGACTTAAGTAGATAAGTGTTTTCTTTTATTATATTGTTGTTCTGTAGATAATTACAGAATTTACTGTTATGAAATTTTAGTTCTAAAGTATTTGTTGTCTTTCACTTTCATAGTTTTTGTTATTAACTGTTAGAACATTTACTGTAAGAAGATGTTTTATATATTGTTATAAGTTTCTCTGCTTTTATAATTTTTCAACTTTTTAGTTTAATTGTTTCTATACTTTTTAATTTAGTTATCATGCTTTTTAAATTAGTTTTCTTATGTTTTTTAGTTCAAATATTTCCTATTTTGTTAGGAATAAATTGCTTTACAGTTTTATAGTTAGACAGTTTGAAGTTCGAATTAATATTAAGTTGTTCTTAAAAGTTAGAAAACCTATGGGAGATACTCCAGACTTCTTCTATTGCAAATTGCCTTGAACACTGCCCAGTCGACAAATTGAATTTTATATTCTAAAGTAATGGGACCTAATGACAACCTATCATCTTCCATGTTCTCCATTGTATTTAATGAAATTCACCAAATGTCTTAGCCAATGTTGAGTGATATTTCATGTTTCTTAGCATATTCTTGTGATAGAATTATCTCTTAGGAAATACCCTATTAAGTGTGTATTTGAATCTCTAGGTGTTACTAAAAGGGTCACCCCCTAGGTCCTACAAAGCTTGAGGTGCAAGGGAAATGTGTTTAAAACTCATTTCTTGTCAGTCGGCCAAATCCTACACTAGGTCTGAGAATGAAGTGTGGCTTACTTCTAGGATTTAGTTGATCTGTTGATTTGGGAAACCAACAGATCCTACAAAACCCTTGTCATAGATCCATAAGTTTTAATTTTTTTTTAAACATAATTTCCCTTTGTGTTACCAATATTATACATTCCCACTGAGTTTTTGTGCATTGCCAAGACCTAACATTAGATACCTGGGGTTGTTTCCCAAAGTTTTTTGAAGGAAATTTCCTTTCAAGAGAGATAGATTACTTGTGTTTTATGTGTGTTGTGCAGTGGTAAAACACCCATCAATAGAATTGGAGCTAGAAGGAGGGTTGCTTGAAAAAATTTGGA